>DWRH01000077.1:0-24023 GCA_022318365.1 Anthoptus insignis
CATAATGTCACCTGTTTTTGACTATGAGGTGATGATATCACCTCTATTCAGGTGGCCAAAATCACTATGCCACTACATTTGTCCAGAGCAGCTTTATCGACCACCCAATATATCTTTCGCACTTTATATAATGATCTCTGCATGGTGCCCCAAACACCCCGATGGAAAGCCAATGACAAGTAAAGTTGTTACATATCTCAACGATACATGTAACTTGTCTCTTAGCAAAGGTCCCATTAGCCGTTGGGCTAAACGCCCTGAATTAAAAAGTGACACTCAAAAGCGAGAGATGAAAGGTCAGCGAGAGGCTTTATATCACCTGCTTCAGGTATATTGTGATGAAAAACAAATAGAGAAAACGTCGACGAAAGTCACAGAGAAGCTCAATGAACTTGCCCGTGTTAATGGCTATGGCCCAGAACTTTTATTTGACACCATGGAGGTGACTTTATGGTTGAAGGAACCAGATGACCTTAGTGAAAAATAGTTATTAATTACATAGGGATAGCTCTTGGCAAGGTGTTATTAATACCTTAATGACATCTTATCGTACCCCAATCCCCTTTCCTGCTGAAACAGTCTGATTCATATTTGTCCCGTCGAAACAACAGGAGGCAATATGAACACATCATTTACTCAACCTACACCAGAGCAGCGCTTGCAAACTCTTCAGAACTATGGCGAAACGTCAGATCGTCTGGTGCGTGAGCAAGAGCGCCAGTACATTACATCCGTATCCCGTTCCACTGCGTGGAAGCTTGAGCGAGCCGGGAAATTTCCTCGACGTAAACTCATTGGTCTGAAATCTTGTGGCTGGTTATTAAGTGATCTTCTTTATTGGATCAATGAACGCTGAGGAACACTAAAATTATATAAAAAATAGGATGTTAGCTTAAAATTTTTGTAAAAATAAATGGATGAAATATGTCTAAAAGAAATAAATCTAAGCAAAATAAAGAGCTCTGCCTTAAGTTTCAGACACTACCAATTTTTGCACAACAAATAATAAGTTACATACATTTTAAAACAGGAGCTACCGCTGAACTTATTTTTACAGTGTTACTTGGCGTAATGGCGTATGCCTGTCAGGATCTGTTTGATGTTCAGCTTAAAAATGGGAGGACCTTTACATCGCTTTTTCTCCTGTTATTGGCAAGATCGGGCAGTAGGAAATCAACCGTATTCAGGCTGTTGATGGAGCCAATCTATCGGCTGGAAAAAGAACTGAAGAATGATTTCCTGGTAAAGAATAAGCTTTATGAACTAAAAATAATATCTTGGGACACTGAATTAAAAGAGCTTAAAAAGCAATTTAGTAAAGCTGTTCGCCAGAAGACTGATGTAACTGAGGCGCTTGAAGCACTGGAAGAATGCCACAGACGAAAACCAGTAGAACCAGTAAGACAACGTCTTATTATAAATGATTCGACAATGGAGGGACTTAAAAAGGAATTTGCACTGGGCTATCCGTCATTGATGCTGGGTTCTGATGAAGCAGGGGGATTGTTTGACAGTAATCTTTTTCGCAACACACCAGTGCTCAATACCCTTTGGGGTGAGGGTAGAATTGCAGACAGCAGAGCATCTCGTGACAGCTATGACGTTGATGATTCTCGTCTTGGCATACTACTTTTACTGCAACCTGAATTATTTAACGATTTTTTGACCAAACAGGGAAAAAATGCAAGAGCTTCAGGATGGTTAGCTCGTTTATTAATGATTGACTTGGAACTGATCCATGAATTATGTGAAATCCCTGATGTTTGTTCGTGGTCCGACAAAACAGTTCTCGAAGATTTTTTCTCCATTCTCACTAAGCATTTGCAAGATGGGATGAGGCGTAGAGAAAAAAATGAAGCACGTATCTGTGTTATTTTTTCTTCGGAGGCACAAGCCATCTGGAATTCACAGAGTAAAAAAATTCAGGAGCAAATAAAAAAGGGGGAGGAACTACAGCATCATGATGATTTTGGCGCTCGATTTATGGAGCATGCTTCAAGAATTTCAGCCGTAATGCAGGTGTTTATTACACCCGACTCACGAATTATTACCAAGGAAACTTTTATATCCGCTTTGGAAATAACACAATGGGTTATTAATCATTTTATCTCTAAGGTTGATTCTACCCGAGGTCCTACAGATGCTGAAAAAGTGTTGATGTATCTTGAGGATAATCTTGTTAGTAACGGCTCTTACGATTTCAGGAGGAATGATATTATCAAAAAAGGCCCGTATTCAATTAGGCGGTCAGAACGGCTGATGCCCGCTTTGAATAAACTTGAAGATGAAGGAATGGTGCAGCTATTTGAAAGTAGTGGGGTCAATTATGTCAAGTTTGTTGGTTCAAAGATGAATTCAATAGAACTGGCTGAGAAGATTAACATCCCAATCATATATTCAGGATCAGTCTCGATGAGTAAGCTACGTATACCTGAATAACTTCAGAGCAATTTTATCCATGCTGACTAATGTTTACTTGATCCTAAGACCTGTAATGCTGCAGCTTCAGTTTAATTTCTCAAGGAGAACAGTGAATATGTTTTAATTGGTATATGTAATATATCTTTATCGATGATCTAATTACAAACCAATACTCATCAATACAATATACCCTACATGGATTATATCCAACAACACATGGGTAGCGTGAGGGCTACCCATTATCCAAAGATTCACATTTACAAAGTTAAGGATTATTATGAAATCACAATATTCACTTACCAGCGAAGAATTTGAACATTTGGCAGTAATAGCTTCCAAAAAATATAAGTCACCTATAGACAGATATATGCTCATTGCATTACTTAATATGGTCTACGACACGCTGGAGCAGTATAACCGGATACTGGCTATTCGCGCTGACCCGAGATTCGCTTTGTCTCATGTACCGGGTGAGCCTGACTTACCCCTATGCTTCCAGCGAGACGATCCGCAGGCAATCACTCGCTTTTTCGACTCACTGAAAAGCCAGTTACGGGCGGATCACAACCGGTCCAAGAGAGCGGGTAATCCTACATTACCATCTTATGGATGGTGTAGGGAGCGGGATACAAGCATGCACTCCCATTATCACCTGATGTTGCTGTTCAATAGAGATATTTATGGGTATTTGGGCAATTACAAGGAGCTGGATGCCGCTAATATGGCTATTCGGATACAGAAAGCCTGGTGCAGTGCTATTGCCCTTGAACATCATGAATATGCAGCACTTGCGGAATTCCCCGATAACCCTGTTTATAGGTTTAGCAGATTCGATGCCTTGGATCGTAACCCTGTTTACTGGGGTTTCCTGATTCGGTTGGCATATCTGGCAAAAACCAGAACCAAGGACACCCACAGCAGCAACCGTAACTTTGGCACAAGCCAGCATCTGTTTTTAGGTGGATTAGGCCGCTAATGGCTCTCTGGGTAAGGAGTATCTCCTTACCCGATTTGTTAACATAATAGACAAATTTTCCAGTGAAATTTCGACAGTGTGGCTTTGAACCCTGCTACGACCAGCTACATGTAGCAGCTGTAGCAGTACCCAAGAAGCAGGACACACATTTTTGGTCTAATCCTAAAGTTTGGCGTCCTGCAATACGGCCTTCACGCTGTCTGACATGGAAAAACCAAACTTACCGGTGTTAGTGACGTAATCGATCAGCAGATCTATATCGCCTTTATCCGCATTCAGTAGCAGTTGAACAAGTGCTTCATCACCCTGGATATCTATCTCACTCATGAAAATACCTCTGCCATATTCATCACCAGAATTGGTCAAAACCCACGCATCCCATTAATAAACGTATCAATCACATCCCGTACACGGTCGTAGACCCGAGCTCGCACGCTCTTGCGTTCCAGAATCTTTGGTGTCCAGGTCAGCGTTTCCGCCACCTCATCCTCTCGCGGCATCACGTCGGTAAAGAGGTAATTATCCAGTAAGCCAGCCAGTTTGATGGGGTCGAGTCGCTCTTCGCTGCACAGAGTAGCCAGCGCCTTACTTTTTTCCTGTTCGACATAGGCTTCAAACACCTGAGTGATATCTTCGTCATGCGTGGCGTGCAGCAGGCTTTTTTCAATAAAGTTATCGATGAGTTCACGTTTACTACGTAGTGTGACGTCGCTGTCGACGATATCCATGATCTTTTTCTTCTGCTCCTGCTGTTCTTTTGGCGGCATAGCCTGAATGCCAGCCAACAGACGCAAAATATAGCCGACGTTAATTTCGTCGCGATGAATCAGCGAGACTTCAAAATCCACGTCTTCGAGAATCGAGACTTTCTCCTTGCTGGAGTGTTTTTTCACCTTATCGTGGATATCGAGATATTTACTGGTGAAATCTGCCAGCGTCTGGTCCGAAAGCGGTTTAGCCGCATCGTCAAAATCAGCAAAGCTTTCGAGGATGTTTTTCAAACGCATTACATCGCGGAATGCTGTTACAAACGCCAGTTGTGCCTCTTCATCAATTAAATCGTCCACGCTTTCTACCGTTGGCGTCAGCGTTAACAAGCGATCGACGGCATCCTGATAATCACTGAAGTATTCGTCAAAGGGTTTCACCAGCACCACAGAAGAGGCATCTTTATTCGAGAACAGAGCAATAGCATCGTCGGTAGCTTTCTTCAGATTACGGAAGCAGACTATATTCCCGTGGCTTTTCTTCTCGTTGAGGATGCGGTTGGTGCGGGAAAACGCCTGCACTAGGCCGTGAAAACGCAGGTTTTTATCGACGTACAGAGTGTTCAACGCCGGGCTGTCGAAGCCGGTGAGGAACATATTCACCACCAGAAGAATATCGATGCCTTTCTCTTTGGTGCGTTGGGCGATATTTTTGTAGTAATTGTAAAAGCTCTTTGAGTCACTGGCAAAATAGCTGGTGCCATACAGCTCGTTATAGTCTTCGATAAAACTATCCAGATGATCGCGACTTGAGATGTCAACTTTCGCCCCCTGCGGCAGGCTGATATCTTCTTCATCCAGCAGACCGTTTACCGACTCTTTATCACTTTTGTCCGCTTCATTGGCTGCATAAGTGAAGATAGTGGCAATCTTTAACGGCTTATAGTTGGCATCCGCCGCCTGCAGTGCGGCCTGCTTGTCTTTAAAGAGTTTGTAGTAGGTGATCAGCATATCGACTGACCCGACACAGAACATCGCGGTGAACTCACGATTGCGAGTCTTGGCGTTATGATGAGCGAGAATATAGTCGGTGACCTTGCCCAACCGGATGTCGCTTTCCATCACCTCCTTGGTATCAATATCCTCCACATCAATATCGATCTCATTGCTGCTCTCTTTACGCTTGTAAGTACCAACATACTCCACGGCAAAACGCAGAACGTTTTCATCCCGGATGGCGTCGACAATCACGTATTTATGCAGGCATTGATCGAACAACAGCTCGGTGGTCTGTTTGACCCCGTTGGTAATATTGACGTTATCGGCAAAGATTGGCGTTCCGGTAAAACCAAACAGCTGCGCGTTCTCGAAGAAGTTCACGATCGCTTTATGCGTATCACCGAACTGGCTGCGGTGGCACTCATCGAAGATAAAGACGATGCGTTCTTTACGCAGGTGTGCGAGTTGCGCTTTATACCCTTCATGGGTGATGGCGTTATTCAGCTTCTGAATGGTTGTCAGGGTCAGTTTGGTGCTGCTTTGCTTGAGATGTTTTATCAGCGTGCTGGTGTTGTTAGTGGTGTCCACGCTGTCTTTCGCAAAGCCGTTGAACTCCTTCGCCGTTTGATAATCCAGATCCCTGCGATCAACCACAAAAATAACCCGATCCACTTCCGGCATTTCCATGATCACCTGACTGGCTTTGAACGAGGTCAGCGTTTTACCGGAGCCGGTGGTATGCCAGATATAACCGTTCTCTGGCCGTCCATGCTTGTGGAGATTTTCCTTCACGTGGCGGACCATCGCCTCACAGGCGTAAAACTGGTACGGACGCATCACCATCAGGCACTTACGGGTTTCGTTCAGCACCGTGTAGTGGGTGATCATTTTGGCGATATGGCAGACTTTCAGAAATGCGTCTGTGAATTTCTCCAGCGCTTTGAGCTGATTATTCTTTTCATCGGTCCAGAAGAATGTCTGTTCAAAGTGGTTGGCGCGGTTGTTGGCGTAATATTTGGTATCCACGCCGTTGCTGATGATAAAGATCTGCACATACTGGAACAGGCCACTGCCGACCCAGAACGCATCACGATGGTAACGATCGATCTGGTTGAAGGCCTCTTTCAGTCCCAAGCCGCGACGCTTAAGTTCGATTTGCACCAGCGGCAGGCCGTTGATCAGCAGCGTGACGTCGAATCGGGTTTTACGTGTGTTTTGCTCGGCATTGAACTGCTTCACCTGGCTCGTCACTTGAAACTCATTCTGGCACCACTCCTCTTTATTGATAAAGCTGAGCCACTTCTCGGTGCCGTCATCACGCAATAACTGGTAGCGATCGCGCAGGATCTTAGCGCGATCGATAACTTCATTGCCTTTGGTCAAATGCAGGAAAATACGGTTAAATTCGCCGTCAGTTAGCGGAGAGGATTCCAGTCGGTTATGGATTTCAACCTGCTTGCGCAGGTTGGCTTTCATACTGGCTTCACCGGTGACATTCACCCGTTCGTAGTGCATGCCCACCAGCTGTTCCACCAGCTGCGTCTCTAACTCGTATTCGCTTTGCGTTGCCATCAGTATGTAGTGCCTTTTGTTATTGTGTAGGCTCGGAGTAGGCCGGGCCGGATTATTTTTAAACAAACATTTGCTGGAGCAGGCCTTGCTTCCAGGTTTTTAACTTGTCCAGTTCTGCTTTTTTTATGGTGATTTTATCGTCGAGATCAGAGAGGAAACTGGAAATTTTGTTTTGCTCAGATAAACAAGGAATATTAACTTCAATCTTTCCTATGGTATTTTTAGAAAGGCTCGGTACCCCCGATGCCTCGTTATATTCTTTCCAGTTTATTGTTAAAAACAATTGATAGACAAATTTCGGGTGTACCCCTTTAAATTCATAAGTGTAAAATAAAGTATCTACAGTCCAAATTTTCCCATTGTAGTAAAATGGCTTATCAATAGTCCCTTTTCTGCCAATGCATACCGTTTCCCCCTCAAAGAGAAACTGATCAACCATTTTCATGAAACCACCAGTACCAAAAACAGGGACATTACCATCATTCAGATGTTTATAATCTCGCCCGCTACCAATCGTTAGAATATTGCCTATGAATTTTCTATCCCACTCAGGAAACTCCTCCCCATTTTCATCCTTAAACCGCACTTCTTGATTAAAAATTTTCTGCATCATGCCTTTTTTGTAATGGCACAGCAGGTTGTGTTGCTTGTTCAGAAGCGCGATTTTTTCGTCAACAGAGAACAGAAAATCTGCGATTTTAGTTTGCTCTGAAACGTCAGGAATAACCAAAGTTAAATCATTGAATTTTTTTTGCCCTAACGTTTTGTTTCGTCCAGCACCTCCTGGAGAAGCAGATTCCAATAAGCATTTTCCTTTTTTTGTCAAAAAATATCGTCTGATGTAATCAGTGTTACATTTATTATTTTTTGGCAAATACATCGGAAAGCGATGGGAGGCAATAAATCCTTCATCTTTTTCAGAGGTTAGTGCAACAGCCTGTTCCCAAGCAAAAACAATATTAAGGATTAATGCATTTTTTTTTATCCAAAAAACACGTTTACTTCCTAATTCTGCGCCCAAAATCTCATCTTTATGGAATAAACCTCTACCATGAGAGCGGATTCCTACTTCCCTATATTTTTGGGTTTCTGAAATGGACGCTGGAGAAACGAAACGCTCCAAAATATCCCCAATCTTATTTATGGATAAAGGGGCTGAAAATGATTTAAACCTTATTTTCGGTGCCATTACTTATTCCCCTTAACCAATGTAAATGGCACATCAATCCCAAGCTCCTGACAAAACCCAGCAATCTTCTTATCAATCTCCGCCACTTTCCCTTCCAGCTCACGAATTTCCTGCGCCACGGCGTTGAGATCAATCTCATCTTCCGCTTCAAAAGTATCGACATAGCGCGGGATATTGAGGTTGTAATCGTTGTTACGGATCTCTTCCAGAGTGGCGATATGACTGTACTTCTCGAGCGCTTTCCAGTCGTTATAGGTATCGGCAATCTTGTCGATATGTTCCGGCAACAGACGGTTCTGAGTCTTCACCTTTTCAAAGTCGTTGCTGGCATCGATAAACAGAATACTGTCGTTGTGCTTACGGCATTTACGCAGCACCAACACACAAGTCGGAATACTGGTGCCGTAAAAGATATTGGCAGGCAGGCCGATTACCGCATCGATGCAGTTCAGTTTCTCAATCATAAACTGACGGATATGGCCTTCCGCTGCGCCACGGAAAAGCACGCCATGAGGCAGAACAACTGCCATGGTGCCGTCATCTTCCAGATGATGGAACATATGCTGCACAAACGCCATATCCGCTTTGCTGGACGGTGCCAGTTTGCCGTATTGGGCAAAGCGGTCATCGTTCATAAACAACGGGCTGGCGCTCCACTTGGCAGAGAACGGTGGGTTGGCGACAATGGCATCAAATTTAAGATGCGTGTGCTGTGGGTGCTCCAGCGTATCTTCCTGGATGATCTCAAAATCCGCATAGTGAACTCCGTGCAGGATCATGTTCATACGCGCCAGGTTATAGGTTGTACGGTTCATCTCCTGACCGTAGATTTTACCCACTGAAGAGGCTTCACGCTTAACACGCAGCAGCAATGAACCAGAGCCACAGGTCGGGTCATACACGTTTTTCAGCTTCAGCTTGTGGGTGGTGACGATTTTAGCCAGCAGAGTCGAAACCGGCTGCGGAGTATAGAACTCACCGGCTTTCTTACCTGCGCCTGAGGCGAACTGGCCGATCAGATATTCGTAGGCGTCGCCCAGAATATCGGAGCTGGCTTCACTTAGATTAAAGCTCAACTTGTCGAGTTCAGTTATCACTTTACCAATCAGCTCATTTTTCGCTTTTGCTGTACTGCCAAGCTTGCTAGAGCCTAAATCAAGATCTTCAAACAAGTTGCTGAAGTCATCCGCGGAGTCGGTACCCAACGTGCTTTGTTCAATGCTGCGTAGGGTAGTGGCGAGGTCTTCAAGAATAAAGCCGGTGCCTGCACCTTTGGGATCTTTAGCCACACGTTCCGCCATTGTGTGGAACAGATCGGTTGGCGGCAAAAAGTAGCCTAAGGATGGGATACTGTCCTCTTTTACTGCGTCAACAATGTCCTTATACGCTGGATGCTCAGGAGTCAGTTCGTTGTACTGAATGCCATCTTCCGCCAGAATTTTGTTCGCGTACGCGACAAATTTTTCCGACAGGTATTTATAGAAGATAAAGCCTAAGCAGTAGTCGCGGAATTCATCGGCATTCATCTTACCGCGCAGGGTATCGGCGATATTCCACAGGCGGCCTTGCAGTTCACTTAAATTTTGCGCTTCAATCTGGGGAGACATAGTTGTTCCTGTTGTTTTTCTTCGTCACGAAAGGGTGACGTAATAAGTCAAATCATACCACTGAGCAGGCTCAGGATCTGTTGTTCGCTCAGGGCAGCAATCCGCTGCTGATAAAAGCATTTTTCTCGCGCCGCCAGATAGAGCCCCCCCATCGCTTTTTGCTGTGCGAGTGGCGGGAGGGTGACGGTAAAATTTTTCAGTTCATTAACTGCGATACGCTGAACGAGGGTAGAACCCTGGGTGGTCTGAATCCGTTGGCGTCGCCCCTCTGGGCTTTCATTGAAATGCCAGAGAAACCACGCCGTATCAATCTGGCTGGCATCAACATCCACTTTGACGTAGTTATTACCTAAAATACGTCCGGCATTGTCGGCGCTGACGCGAACAGCCTTACCATGAATCAGGCTGATGACGACATCTCCACGCCGCGCAAGCACGACATCCTGATGCGTTTTAACCCATTGTTCTTTCTCTGCTGACACAATAGCTGACTGCCAGTTATCAACCAGAAACTGTTCGGTAGCATAGAAACGAAATGCGAGCCCATCTACACTTTGCTGGATACGGCTGATGTGCGAGCCTGCCGTAAACGTGGCTATTTCCTTGTAGGTAAGCAGCATTCAAACTCCGAATAAAGATAAATTACACATGCGTGGTGCGGTGTAGCATACTCATGCTGAATAGATGAGATCAAGTAATTTAAATTTATTACATGTGCTTGTGATCAATTTTTTTCTGGTAATAATAGCGTTATATAGTGCTCAGATATCATGTTGAACACTAAAAATCATTCATAACTTCAAGTCTTAAAGCATGAGGACCCTTCATGGCTTGCTAACGGTGAATGTGATTGAAATTAATGATTTTTATTGGCAAGGCAGTCTTTCATTAAAGGATAATGAGAATGTATTTGAGAAAGCTTGCAGTCCGTAATTTCAGAAGGCTACACGATGTTGTCATCGATCTTGCGTCAGACATTTCAATTTTTGTAGGGGCTAATAACAGCGGTAAGACTTCTGTCGGTCATGCACTTCAACTCTTCACCGGTAAAGGCCGTTTCAATATTCATGACTTCAATGCAGAACTTTGGACTGAAATTGTCACATTTGGAGAAGGTGCGGATGCTGTGTCGCTACCTTCACTGGAAGTTGATATTTGGTTTGAAGTAACACCGAATGATGTTCATCGTGTAGTAGATCTTCTCCCCAGCTTATCGTGGTCTGGTTCTCTAGTTGGAATGCGCGTTGCTTTTGCCCCCAGCAATCCTGAAGAAACCCGTTCGCGCTTCCTCGCAGTACGTCAGCTTGCTGTCGATGCCACACCTAAAGATGAAAATGGAACTCCCAAATACGATCCTTCACCTCGTAACCTGTGGGAATATCTTCGCGATAGCCTCAATGACGAATATGAACTCCGCTATTTTGTTCTCGATCCAACACGTTTCAATGCGGAAATGATATCTGAGGAAGGCTATGAGCCTACTCCGCTCACAGGGCGTGATCGAAGTGGTCGCGAAATACTGAACAGCCTTATCCAAATCAACTTCTTGAATGCTCAACGCCATCTTTCAGATGGTTCCGGAGGGGCCCGTTCGGAGGATCTCTCTCGTGTTCTCAGCCGTTTTTACGGACGAAACCTTGAACAAAAAGGTGAAGATTACGAAGCATTAAGCGCTTTAGCTTCGTCTGAATCAGCTTTCAATCAGCATCTTGAACGTGTTTTTGCACCTACGCTGAAAAGTCTTGCGAAACTCGGATACCCTGGACTTTCAAACCCACGCATGGTGATTCGTTCGGCCTTAGACCCAGCGCAGATCATGAACAACCAAAATGGGGCCGTAATACATTACGCGCTGGGAGGGGATGACGGGAATCCAACTCCACCAACACTACCCGATAGTTATAATGGACTTGGTTTTAAGAATCTGATCTTTATGGTTGTTGAATTACTCGACATCCACAATCAATGGTTAGCAATAGAAGAGAATCGACCACCAGTTCACCTGATTTTTATTGAAGAGCCAGAAGCTCATCTCCACGCACAGTTACAGCAGGCTTTTATACGCAAGATAATGGACCTTCTTGCCATGGAGAGTAAGGAGCTTATGCACTACACCACTCAAGTGGTGGTTACTTCTCATTCAACTCATATTCTTTATGAACGTGGTTTTCGGCCGATCCGTTACTTTCGGCGGAAACGTTCATCAAATATGTCGGCAACAGATGTGCTCAATCTCTCTGTTTTTTATGATAATACTGATCCTGAAATTCGAGACTTTCTTGAGCGTTATTTGAAGCTGACCCATTGTGATTTATTTTTTGCCGACGGGGCAGTGCTTGTAGAAGGCAATGTTGAGCGGTTACTGCTACCGCAAATGATTGCTACCGCCGCACCTAGATTAAAATCCTCTTACCTTACAGTCCTCGAGATTGGCGGGGCTTTTGGTTATCGATTCCAAAAACTAATTGAATATCTAGGGCTTACTACACTCATTATTACAGATCTGGATAGTGTGTACTGTACCCCCCCAGTACAAGATGCAACAGAAGCTCGAACAGACGAGTTAGATGGTCTTGCAGAAAATCCGGCTGCGAATGATGATGGCGAGGAGCCTGACGATGATGAGGAAGAACAGGCCAACACAGAAACACCTGGAAAGGCTTGTATCGCCAGCCATCCTGGAGCTATGACCTCTAACCAAACACTTCGGCAATGGTTGCCGAAATGTGACACTGTTGCCGCTTTATGGGAAGCAACGGAGGAAATGAAAATACAAAGCCGCACAACGGAGTGTGACGCTTTGGTTCGTGTTGCTTACCAGTGCCAGACAAATGTTACATGGAAAGAGGAAACACTGGCACTTGCTGGTCGTACTTTAGAGGAAGCTTTTGTACTTGAAAATCTGTCCTGGTGTCAGGATGGGAGCTGTAAGCCACTCAAGCTACGTATTGCCAGAGCTGTAAGTATGGATCTACTGCAACTGGCCCAGCGCATTCACAAGCGCGTGCAATCAAAAAGCTTCAGTAAAACTGATTTTGCTCTGAATTTACTTCTTAAAAAACCGTATGAATGGTCTGTCCCAACATACATTGCTGAAGGATTAAAATGGCTTGAAGCTGAAATAGCCCCGCCGGAACTAGAAGTTGCAGAAGGTCAGGAAGAGGATGTTGAAGATATGTCCGTCGTACTGGCTGAAACAGATGGTGGGAGGGTTGCATGACCAGTCGCATTGGTAGCCCTGATACACAGGCAGATATTGATGTTCGTGCTTGTCTGGATAGCTCGCCACCACGTTCATTTGTCATGGTGGCTGGTGCTGGTTCAGGTAAAACAACATCTCTCATTAAAGCCCTGGCACATTTGGCTGATACCCGTGGTTCTGTTTTACGTCGTGCTGGGCAAAAAATATCCTGTATAACGTATACAGAAGTAGCTGTTGGTGAGATTGCCGCTGACGTTGGTAACTCACAGTTATTTCATATTTCAACCATTCATAGCTTTCTTTGGTCGGTCATCCGACCTTTTCATTTAGATATCGCAAAGTGGGTCGTAGCGCGAATACATGAAAAAATAGCTGAAAAGCAAGCCCGTTATGATAAACCCAGAACACAAGCTAAAACAAAATCTCGTCTTGAAGATGAAATTGCCTATCTCTCTGCTCAACTTGAGTGCATTGATGATGTTGATAAATTTATCTACGGTATAGGAAGTAACTATGCTAAGGGTATTTTAGGGCACGATGATATTCTTAAACTCGTACCCGCTTGTGTTGAAGCTCATCCACTTTTGAGAAGGATTATAGCCAAGCGCTTTCCATTTGTTTTTGTCGATGAAAGTCAGGATACCGATCCTGATGTGATCTCTGCGCTTCGAACTATTGCTAATGACAATCCTGACATGTGCATAGGATTTTTTGGTGATCCGATGCAGAAAATCTATATGAGCGGAGCTGGTGCCATTCCGTTAAGTGATGGGTGGTCTGAAATTACAAAACCAGAGAATTTCAGATGTCCGACGTCTGTACTTGATGTTATCAATTCGATTCGTGCTTCTGGGGATGGTCTCCAACAAATTCGTGGCCGAACAACCATCGTAGATAGCGTTGAACAAACTGTATCAGGCACAGTGAATCTTTTCATCTTGCCTTCAAATGTTGAACGAAGCGCCTATCTCACATCTGTCAGACGTTACCTTGCAAATGAAACTAGCGATGAACAATGGTTAAGTGATACACGCGAAGGTGATGTTCGTCTTCTGGTTTTGGTACATCGTATGGCAGCTAATCGACTGGGATTCCCTAATTTATTTGCTGCTCTCACTGATAAAGCACCGATGAGCTTGAGTGAAGGGGTGAACGATGGGTCAGCCTGGCCGCTTCGCCCATTTGTCCAGCATATCCTTCCAATTTTTGCTGCGGCTCAGGCAAACGATCAATTTCAGATTATGTCGATTATGCGTAGCGAGTGTCCAAAACTGGAGCCATTACGACTGAATGGTCAAGCTGTAGTGGCAGTTTTAAATGAACTACAACAAGGAATCGATGGCCTGCTTGCACAGCTGGAAGAAGGATCGCAAGCAACAGTTCGGGATATATTGCTACACGTTAGAGATTGCGAACTGTTACGTCTTGACGATCGTTTTCATAATCATTTAAGTGATGAACCTGTGAACGATGGTAATGATGACTTCGAAAATATTCAGAACTTTCTAAGATGCAATGCTCATGAACTTTGGGCATACCGACGCTATCTTTTAGAGGAATCACCTTTTGCCACTCATCATGGTGTAAAAGGTGCTCAGTTCGAGCGTGTATTGGTTGTTATTGATGATGAAGAGGCTCGCTTCAGCCAATATTCGTATGGGAAATATTTTCAGTACATTCCCCTATCCGACAATGATCTAGCTAATCTTGAAGAGGGTAAAGAGTCAGTACTCGACCGTACTCGTCGCCTTTTTTATGTATGTTGCTCCCGTGCACTGAAAGACTTGGCTATTGTCATCTTTGTTCCAGATGTCGCTGTCGCTCACGCGGCAATCATTGCGCAAAATTTATTCCCTGCATCGGTAATTTTAGGGACGCACGATCTGAGTTAGCGTAATTATATACGACCAATAATTAGCGAGAAATATTACTCTCGTGGCTGTTTATAACCTGATTTTATTGATAGGACGACTGTACTCTAAATTTTTTCAGATATATATCATTTCCCTGAACGCAACATCATTACGGCGAATCCATAAGGGTTCGCCGTTTTTGTTTTCTTTGTCTCAGGAGATGTCATGAGAAATCAGGAAGGTCTGCATTCGCTGCAGGGCTCGCTCACAGGTTTACCAGAATGGGCCTCAGAACGAGTCATGCAGCAAATCCGTCAACTGACAAACTACGAGCCGGTGATCGGCATTATGGGGAAAACTGGAGCAGGTAAGTCCTCGCTGTGCAATTCCCTGTTCGCCGGCGAGGTGTCGCCGGTCAGTGATGTGTCAGCGTGTACCCGTGAACCACTGCGCTTTCGATTTCAGGTTGGAGGGCGGTTTATGACACTGGTGGATTTGCCTGGCGTCGGGGAAAGTGGTGTACGCGATGCTGAATACTCCGTGCTGTATCGGCAGCAACTGCCGCACCTCGATCTTGTTCTGTGGCTGATTAAGGTTGATGACAGGGCACTGGCGGTCGATGAACATTTTTACCGGCAGGTGATTGGTGAGACATACCGGAATAAGGTGCTGTTTGTTATCAGTCAGGCAGATAAGGCTGAACCCACTAGCGGCGGTAATAAGTTGTCGAGTGAACAAAAGCAGAACATCAGCCGTAAAATTTGCCTGCTTCATGACCTGTTCCAGCCGGTAAATCCGGTCTGTGCTGTGTCGGTCCGAATGCAGTGGGGACTTCGGGTAATGGCAGAACGTATGATTTGTTGTCTGCCGCGTGAGGCCAGCAGTCCGGTAGTATCTCAGCTCAGCGCGCCGCTTCGTACTGATACCGTTAATAAAAAAGCCCGTGACGATTTTGGTGAAGAGGTCGGCTCGGTACTGGATACGGTAAGTTCTATGCCGCTGATACCGGCTCCGGTTCGGACAATCATTCAGGCCGTCCGCAACACGGTGGTATCGGTCGCCCGTGCTATTTGGCACTGGATTTTCTTCTGACCTGACTTATCTGCCATTATCTTCGGGACATACCCTGTCCGTTCGGACATTTTATAAGCTATCGAATTTGATATGTTTCTTTTCTAAGCCACGTCACGGCTGGTTTTGGCAACTGAAAAAAATACGTCTTCTTGTGTCCATTCCCTGTCCCACATCCTCGTTAAAATAACTGTTTTATTTTCAGCTAATTATCTCACTGGAGAACCTGTCTCATGGCTCAGTCTGAACGCCGTCATGACCGGCTTGCCGTCAGGCTGTCTTTAATTATCAGCCGCCTGGTGGCGGGTGAAACACTGAATTTGCGAACACTGGCAACTGAATTTGATGTGTCGGTTCGTACCCTGCGCCGGGACTTTCGGGAACGGCTGATGTATCTGGATCTGGAGTATCGCAAAGGTCAGTGTCGCTTGTTATCCGGCGGTCGCCAGAGAGAACTGGCGGTGATGACATTTGTCCGCCAGTCGGGCGTCGAAGCACTGTTTCCTGATATGGATAACCATCTGGTCAGTTCACTTTTGAGTGGCCCCGGTGAGTCCCCTTGCCTTATCTGGCAGGGAGTAACACATATATCATCCCCAGACTCGGGTGTTTTCACACGGCTGGTTAGTGCGGTATCGGAACATCGGAAGGTGACGCTACTGGGAAGCGGTTGTCGCTGTACAGATCTTGCTCCCTATCGCCTGGTCCTGAGTGAGGGAGAGTGGTATCTGACGGGTGAGCATCAGGCCCGGATTGCCGTCTTGCCCCTGACAGACATTCGGGCAGTCACGCTCCACAACGACAGTTTCGCTCCGGATGTAGCGATGCGCGAAATCCTCTCTCACCCGGATTTCCTTCAAGCTTTACCTTATTTTCAATGTATCAACGACGTTATATCTACCTTCGGTACTAAAACTCTTTAGTTAAATAAAAGGATAATGAATTGAAAAAAATAAAGTTATTATTAATATCTGGAATCTCTGCCGGGTTAATTACATCAGGCTTCGCGGAGGCATCCAGTATTTATAAGGGTATATTACCTGCCGCAGTAAACAATAAGGTTGGAAACAAATTTTGGTGTGATGCTTACCATCAAGTGAGAAAAATGTGTAAAGCTACTGAAATCGATGCGTCAGGCGGGTTTATTCTGATACGTTCAGCCCCTTTAAAAGATTGCGAAGCTGGCGTTTGGGGATGGATCAACCCTGGTGACAAAGATAGTGCGACTGATTACATTGCAAAGGGTTATACCATTACTCCTGATGCTAATTTTAAGGTTACAACCAAAGATATGTGCAGCCCAAACATGAAAGTGACCTTTCGCCCTAACGGTAAAAGGCCCCAATTTGAGGATATGGTGGGGCTGTATAACGGGAAGGAAGTATTTCGTTATAAATGGCCTGACTCTAAATAAATTATATTTAAGGAAAGGACTGAGTGTGAAAAAGACATCGGTGGTAATTGCATTATTATTTCCATTGGCAGCCTCTGCTGTTCCCAATATGTGGACCAGTGGCTTTGGTCAAGGCGTAACAGAATACCTGATCACCAACTCGGAAAATGTCGTTTTTAACCTTAACTGCACTATGAACCCGGATGAACAGAGCATTCTGCAACACAGTGTTTATCTCACCCTGCCTGATGGTACATCCGTAAATTCCCGCGATGACGGAACAGAGATAACGGTAGTCATGGATAACAGCCAGTACCCGCTACCGTCGTTCCTGGGCTGGCGAAACGGTGATAACACCTGGGTGTCATTTATTGACGCACTGGGTCAGGCCGCGACGTTTGATGTGTACGTCAACGATAAAAAAGCAGGCACCTTCAGTCCGGGCCTGAAGAACACGCAGAAAGAGTTGTCGGATCTTAGTGGCTGCCGGATCACCCACGCCACAGACAGCTAGTCTTTCACACCACGGATCATAGACCAGTACCCCACTGACACCAGATAACACCAGGCCATGTTCCTTCGGGAACATGGCCTTTTTGTTTTTAATCCATTATCAGACAAGGAATTAATCATGCGATTAGCCAGCCGCTTCGGGCGGATTAACCAGATACGCCGCGACCGCCCGTTAACCCGCGATGAACTGGCCCGTTACGTGCCCAGTGTCTTTAGCGAAGAGAAACACAATTCCAGAAGCGAAAAATATACCTGTATCCCCACCATCACACTGCTGGAAAACCTGCACCGGGAAGGCTTTCAACCGTTCTTCGCCTGCCAGACCCGCGTGCGTGACCCTGGCCGTCGTGAGCACACGAAGCACATGCTGCGCCTGCGTCGTACCGGACAACTGACCGGGCATCAGGTCCCGGAAATCATTCTGCTCAACAGCTATGACGGTTCATCGAGTTACCATATGCTGCCAGGGCTGTTTCGTGGCGTCTGTACCAACGGCCTGGTCTGCGGTCAGTCATTCGGAGAAGTGCGGGTACCGCATAAAGGTAATGTTGTAGAAAAAGTGATTGAGGGGGCCTACGAAGTGCTCGGCGTGTTTGACCGGGTGGAGGAGAAGCGCGATGCAATGCAGTCGCTGGCGCTGCCAGTCCCGGCCCGTAACGCCCTGGCGAATGCCGCGCTGAAATATCGCTTTGGTGAGGACCACCAGCCGATCACGGTATCGCAGTTGCTGACCCCGCGTCGCCGGGAGGATTACAGCGATGATCTGTGGACCGTCTACCAGCGCGTGCAGGATAACCTGATGAAAGGTGGTCTGTCAGGGCGAACCGCACAGGGGAAAAGCAGTCGCATCCGTGCCGTGACCGGTATCGATGGCGATGTGAAGCTCAATCGCACTCTGTGGGTTATGGCAGAAAACATGCTCGATTTTTTCGGGCGTTCAACGACACCTTCAGCTTAAGGAGATAGTCTAATGGAGTCACAAATCTTCCAGTCCGCTGAGCAGACCGCAGTTACTGCGACAGCCGTCCCCGACGAGTTACACATAAGCTTCTGGCCGCAGCACTTTGGTTCAATCCTGCAATGGATAACCCTTGAGCCCCGTATCTTTGCCTGGATGGACCGCCTCTGTACCGATTACCATGGCGGTATCTGGCGCTTTTCGACGCTCAGCAACGGCGGCGCTTTTATTGCCCCTGAGTCAGAGAACGATGAGAAGTGGAGATTGTTCAACAGCATGAACGGCAACGGTGCAGAGCTTACCAGTGAAGCGGCAGGGATTGTCGTCTGCCTGATGGCATACAGCCACCATGCGTGCCGCACCGAATGCGATGCCATGACGGAGCACTATTATCGCTTACGTAATTTCGCGCTGAGCCATCCTGAATGTAGCGCTATCATGCACATCATTGACTGAGGTATGGCGCTATGGAACAACAGTTACCGTTGTTTGCCCGTGAATTAGCCCCTTCTGAACAGCAGACGGTCAGGGAAGCATTAACCCTGCTGGAATGCCAGTTACGCGAACCCGGCGCATCATTCACCTCCAGCCATACCGTCCGGAACTGGCTGCGCCTGCAACTCGCCACGCTGGACCGGGAAGCCTTCGTCGTGTTTTTCCTCGACAACCAGCATTGCCTGCTCGCCCACGACACGCTGTTTCTGGGAACAATCAACAGTATCACCGTGCATCCGCGTGAGGTCGTTAAGGCCGGTCTTAAACACAATGCAGCTGCCGTAGTTCTGGCTCATAACCACCCGTCAACCCATGCCGAACCCAGTAAGGCTGACAGACAGATTACAGAACGCCTGAAACAGACACTGGAGCTGGTTGATATCCGCCTGCTGGATCATCTGGTGATCGGCGGCATGGATATTGTCTCGTTTGCTGAACGTGGCTGGTTATAGAGAGAAAACAGCGATGAAAATAATCAGTAAACGCCAGGCGATGGCGATATACCGCAAGCATCCGGGGTCATGCCTGCTTCGCTTCTGTACCGGGAAATACAGGTGGTCCGGCAGCATCTGCCACTACGCTGGTCGGGAGGTACACGATATCAACGGTGTTCTGGCAGCCTTCGCTGAACGTCGTCAGGATCGCAACGGTCCGTATGTCGTATTGCGCAGCGTCACGCTCAATTAACGTTAATTTAAGGAGTCCCAAATTGTCGAATAAAACACCGACTGACCATGATGTTTCTCAGCCCTGGTGGGGGCTTAAACGCGATATTACCCCGTGTTTTGGCGCAAGATTGGTTCAGGAAGGCAGCCGGCTGCATTACCTGGCTGACAGGGCCGGGTTGGCGGGGAGCTTTAGCCCGGAGCAACTGCAAAAACTGGATCAGGCTTTCCCGCTATTCATAGATCAGCTGGAAGCAATGCTGCGCTCCGGCGATCTAAATCCCCGTCAGCAACATCAGGAGACCATTCAGCATGCGGGTTTAACCTGCATAGCTGATACCCGTGGTAGCTGCGGCTACGTTTATCTCACTATTTATCCAGGCCAGTAACACCCTCTCTCTTCTTCTTTTATCAGGACTCAACATATGCACATTTGATCTGTACCGGCCACGGTGCCGGTTTCGTCACGTCTGTCACCCGTACAGGTCTGGCAGCAACTGTTAACGTATCTGCTGGAGCACCATTATGGGCTGACACTTAATGACACGCCATTCCACGACGATACGGCCATCGAAGAACATATCGATGCGGGAATAACTCTAGCCGATGCGGTGAATTTCCTGGTGGAGCGTTATGAACTGGTGCGTACTGACCATAAGGGATTCACTTGGCAGGAGAAGACGCCGTTCCTGACCGCCACCGATATTCTCAGAGCCAGGCGTGCTACCGGGCTGATGAATACGTAAATTCTTCGAGCTTCCTTCCTGATTTTTACCTCTGCACTTTCCTCCCTTTTTATTCATCGCATAATGCGCCTGCCACTCCCGGCAGGCGTGTTTGCTTTAATGGACGATTAACGATGCAAACAGAACCCGAAGTGTTGACGGAACAAAATGAACTCATCCTTTCGACCAGTATCGAGCGTGTTGTCACTGGTCGCGATTCCGCACTTAAACAGATAGAACAACTCATTCAGCAACTTGATGCCATTTCACGGCTGACCTCAGAAATTGGCGGTGGCATAGCGCAAGACTGGGCGATGAAGTCCGGGCACCGCTACGATAGCTGGCTGACTGAGAAGGCTGATAAAGCGATGCCTGCCGTCACCCGCAATATAGATCGCAGCATCTGGCGCGATTTGATGCTGAAGTCCGGCATGATGGCCTTGATGGATGCGCAGGCTCGTGACCAGTGGCATAAGAACCTGGAGGAGGGCGATCTTCCTGCTATCAGTGAGGCAAATATACTCAGTACTTTTGAACAGTTACATCTGAACAAAATGGATGTATTTGAGCGCGGGATCATCAACGTGTTCAAAGGCCTGTCATGGGATTACAAAACCAACAGTCCCTGCAGCTTCGGTAAGAAGATCATCATTAACAATCTGGTGACGCATAACCGCTGGGGATTTAGTTTGAACTGGGGTTGGCGTAGGGATCAACTAGCGGATCTGGAACGAATGCTGTTTCTGCTGGATGGTAAACCGATACCCGATAACCGTGGCGATGTTACTACTCGATTGATGGATCATATTCGGGACAATCCGTCGAAGGATGTTTACGAAGATGGTTTCTTCAGTATCCGTTACTTTCAGAAGGGAACAGCGCACATCACTTTTAAGCGGTGTGATCTGACAGAAAAGATGAATGATATCGTGGCGAGGCACTATCCGGGAATGCTGGCAGCGAGATGAGGAGGGCAGTGAGGTGATTCCTTACCTGACCCATTACCTGACCCGATTCCAATAAAATGAAAAAGGAGTCAGACGATTTCTCATCTAACCCCTTGTTTTATCTGGTGGCCCCTGCTGGACTTGAACCAGCGACCAAGCGATTATGAGTCGCGTGCTCTAACCAACTGAGCTAAGGGGCCTGCGGCGCGGAATTATAATGTAACTCGCTGATACGATCCACAAAAAATATGTTTATCAATGATAACTGAAGAAAAAGTATCCATTATGCTGGCGTTATTCGAGGAAAGGCGGGTAAAAGTTGTTCGGGATTAAAAGCAAAAAATGTGTCAACTGTCATTAAAATGTCATAAAAATCACTTTATACTTGCCGCGTTTTTTGGTGGGTTTGCATTATCTATCAATCAGTTATCCATTGATAAAATCAATGTTTCTTTTTAGAGTTATTTGCGTAACTCATTGATTTTGTTTTTTTTGGGTTGAAAAGTGATCGGTTAATGTGAATTTTTTTAATTTATTTGAGCTGTTTAGTTGCATTATCTACGCGCGTAGATAAAATGGTAACACATGCCGCAGTAATGGTGTGTGATGCTCTCACTGCTCAGTAAAAGTCTCTATGGTTGACGTGATTAAATTGACCGATTTATAAACCGGCGGCGTCTACAGACAGTAATAATTCCAACACCAGGGAACTCATTACAAGCCTTAATTGATTGTTATATAAGCAAAAGAGCGTCCTCACTGGCAAGTGGCTTCATGCCCGGAAGGCCAGGGAAGGCAGCAAGAGATCTCCTACATATCAGGAATATTCAATGTCTATAACGACACATAGCCGGGATGATGTTTCTTCACCTACTTCCTCCGCCGCAGATGCCCGTCTGCAAACGCCCGAAGGGCGTAAAGATTTTTGGCGTGCGACCTTTTCTTGTTGGCTGGGTACCGCCATGGAGTATGCCGATTTTGCTCTCTATGGTCTGGCGGCAGGGATTATTTTTGGCGATGTTTTTTTCCCCGGAGCCAGTAATTCGGTCGCGTTGCTGTCCAGCTTTGCCACCTGGTCAGTCGGTTTTCTCGCGCGGCCTATTGGTGCACTCTTTTTTGGCTGGTTAGGTGATCGTAAAGGCCGCAAGGTGGTGATGATTTCAACCATTATCCTGATGGGGCTGTCGACGACCTTAATCGGTTTGATCCCCAGTTATGCCTCCATCGGCGTATGGGCACCGGTTTGTCTGGTGATTCTGCGCTTTAGCCAGGGGTTTGGTGCCGGAGCTGAGTTATCTGGCGGTACGGTGATGCTGGGTGAATATGCTCCGGCAAAAAAACGTGGGCTGGTCTCCTCAATTATTGCACTCGGTTCCAACAGTGGAACGCTGATCGCTTCTTTAGTCTGGTTATTAGTCGTGCAGATGGATCAACAATCCTTACAAGAGTGGGGATGGCGTATTCCTTTCCTGTGTAGCTCATTGATTGCTTTGGTGGCGTTATGGATCAGACGCAATTTACAGGAAACACCAGTATTCGAACGCCGTAAAGCGGAGCTGGAGTTGCAGCGTAACACCGTGAAACAGACTCAGCCTGAAGTGACTGATACCCGGAGTTTTTGGCAACGTAGTCGTGCTTTCTTTATTATGGTGGGGTTACGTATTGGTGAGAATGGTCCGTCCTATCTCGCTCAGGGTTTTATTATTGGTTATGTGGTGAAGGTACTGAGTGTTAACAAATCAGTCGCCACTACCGCCGTATTTATTGCTTCGCTACTGGGATTTTTGATTATCCCCTTTGCTGGCTGGCTGTCAGACCGTTTTGGTCGCCGTATTATTTATCGCTGGTTCTGTTTCCTGTTGATTCTCTATGCCTTCCCGGCCTTTATGTTGCTTGATTCGCGTGAGCCAGTGATTGTTATTGCCACGATTGTCGTGGGCATGGGGCTTGCCTCCCTCGGTATTTTCGGGGTACAGGCGGCATGGGGTGTGGAGATGTTCGGTGTCAAGAATCGTTATACCAAGATGGCGACAGCGAAAGAACTGGGTTCTATTCTTTCTGGTGGAACAGCCCCTCTGGTGGCTGCGGCGTTGTTGTCATTCACCGGTCACTGGTGGCCGATTGCGGTTTATTTCGCGGCCATGGCCGGAATTGGTTTTATCACGACCTTTTTTGCCCCGGAAACACGCGGTCGTGATTTAAATGATCCACAGGATGCGATCTGATAGTTACCGCCTTCTTCTGAAGGCCTGACAATGTCAACAAGGTGATAGTCATGGCGAAGTTTCCACACGGACGGGTTACCCGTAATGATGTCGCCAAAGAAGCAGGCACATCAGTCGCGGTGGTTAGCTATGTGATCAACAACGGCCCGCGACCGGTGGCAGAGTCCACCCGGCTGCGGGTAGAAGAGGCGATTCGTAAGACGGGCTATCGTCCCAATAGTCTGGCACGTGCGCTGGCTTCTGGCCGAACGAAAACGTTTGGTTTGATCGTACCTAATATTAGTAATCCCTTTATTGCTTCTTTCGCCCATGCTTTGCAACAGGAAGCATTGAGCAATGGCATGGTGATGCTGCTGGGCGATGCCGGTGACAGTCGTCAGCGGGAACTGGAATTGATTCACAGTTTGCTCAGTCAGCAGGTAGATGGACTGTTGTATAACAGTGTTGATCGTCACCCCTATATTGATGTGGTGCAGGCCAGCGGAACACCTTTAGTGATGCTGGA
>DWRH01000078.1:0-23860 GCA_022318365.1 Anthoptus insignis
TATCTGGTGAGCCGAGGAAGGCAACAGGCGCATCTTTCCAGATAATTGTTTGTGCTTCAGCGTAGGCCGCGGCGCGTTTAGCGGGATCGGCAGTTTGCAGTCCGGCGCTAATTGCTTTATCGGCATTCGGGTTACTGTAGTAAGAGACGTTATAAGAGGTCGGCACCCACGACTCAGTGGCAAACAGAGGACGCAGTGCCCAGTCAGCATCGCCGGTTGAGGTTGACCATCCACCATAGTAGAGATCAAATTCTGCCTCTTTAGGATCTTTCACTCCCCAGAGTTTGGCGTTACGTGCACCTGAATCCATTGGCGTGACGACTACGGAAATCCCCACGGCGCCTAACTGTTGTTTGATGAACTGAGCAGCACGGACACCGGTTGTTGTATTGGTCACCCATAATTTGAGCTCCAGTCCATTGGCGTAGCCGGCTTCTTTCAGCAACGCTTTTGCCTGCGCTGGATTATAGGTGTAATCGGGGTCATGTTGTTTGCTGTAGAATTGCACACCGGCAGGTATGGCGGAGGTAGCGGGTTGGCCCATTCCGGCATAAGCCACTTTTAACCAGATATCGCGATTGATGGCGTAGTTAATCGCCTGACGCACACGCACATCGCTCAGGGCTTTATGCTGAGTATTGATTGCCATGTAATACAGATAGATACTTTCATCGCGTTGTACTGCCAGCTTACTGTCGCTCTGCACGGTACTGACTAAATCTGAAGGCAATGGATAGATAGCATCCACCTGCCCGGATTTCAGCGCTGCGACACGGGTTGAGTCTTCCGGGACGGGTGAGATAATCACGTTATCTACTTTTGGCCAGCCCTTCTGCCAGTATCCCTCAAATTTACTTAACTGCACTTCTTTACCCGGCTGCCAGCTGACAAAACGGAAGGGGCCGGTTCCCACCGGATGCAGACGCAGCTGCGCTTCCTCCGGGTATTGCTTCAGTACGGTCGGGCTCCACATCACTGCGGAGGGGTGCGCCAGGGTATTAATAAAAGCACCGAACGATTGGTTGAGTGTCACGGTAACCTGCGTTGGTGAGACCACGGTGACAGTTTTTATCATTTTATACAGGCTGTTACGCTTCAGACCTTTGGTCTGATCAGCCAGACGATCGAGATTCGCCTTCACCGCATCGGCATTAAACGGAGTACCGTCCTGGAAAGTAACGCCGCTGCGTAAGTTAAGCGTAAACACGGTGGCATCGTCGTTAGTGGTGTAATCGGTTGCCAGCCAGGGTTGTAACTTCATCTGACTATCAAACTGAAATAAGCGTTCAAAAATGCCACTTTGTACCGAGTAACTGGCGTTATCCGAGGTATCGTGTGGATCGAGACCCGTGATATCAACATAGGCGGAAATCCGCAGATCCTGTGCCTGGGCCAAACCGGCCAGACACAACGTCAGACCCAAAGCTACAGCTGAACGGGAAAAAAATGTCTTCATGGTGTCTCTCCTGGTGAGGGTATAAATTGAACGCCTTCAGCCACCCAATGGTGCGGGGCAATCTGGCGATAGCGAAGCCTGTTCACTACTTCACCGGCTTTTCGCAGTGGTGAAGGAATTTCTCCATCGTCGAGTTCGCGTACGCTACGTCTGGCCGGGTCGGCTATCGGTACCGATGCAAGCAGGCGACGGGTATAGGAGTGCTGGGGATTATTGAAGACCGCCTGACGAGGGCCAATTTCAACAATTTGTCCGAGGTACATCACCGCGACACGGTTAGCAATGCGTTCTACCACCGCCATATCGTGGGAGATAAAAATCCATGCTACGCCAGTTTCTTTTTGCAGGTCCATCATCAGGTTAACCACCTGGGCCTGAATGGAAACATCGAGTGCTGAAACGGCCTCATCAGCGATAATGATTTGTGGCTTCAGGGCCATCGCCCTGGCGATGGCAATGCGCTGACGCTGACCCCCGGAGAACTCATGGGGGTAACGATGGGCGTGTTCAGGCTGCAATCCGACACTTTTTAGTAAGGCCTGCACCTGCGGGGCGGCCTCGTCCAGAGATTTCACCAGTCCGTGTAACAGCAGAGGTTCGGCAATGGTGAAACCGACTGTCAGACGTGGATTAAGCGATGCATAAGGGTCCTGAAACACCATTTGCATTTCACGGCGTAGCGCTTTGAAGTCCGGTTCTTTCATCAGGGTAATTTCTTTACCCTGAAAATGGATGCTCTCCGACTCACTGTGAACCAGTCTGAGTAAGGCGCGACCGGTAGTTGATTTGCCACAGCCACTTTCACCGACAATCGCCAGGGTTTCGCCGGGCCAGACGCAAAAATCAATTTGCTCGACGGCATGTACGCGATGTGTCAGGGAAGAAAACAGTCCACTATAAATCGGGTAATAGACACTCAGGCCACGCACATCCAGCAGTGGTTTTTCGTCATACCGCGCAGTGATTTGCTCAGACGGGGTGACTGCGTCCTCTCCGGGGAGTGGGAAACGCTGAGGCCAGCGTGAAGCTTGCATGTCGCCGAGACGAGGTACAGCCGCCAGTAGGGCCTGGGTGTAACGGTGGCGCGGATTGCTGAAAATCTGTTGTACACTGCCTTGCTCGACCACTTCACCCTGGTACATCACGACGACCCGGTCTGCAATTTCCGCCACTACCCCCATGTCATGGGTAATAAACATCACCGCCATATTGCTCTGTTTTTGCAGATCGCGCAGAATTTGCAGAATACGTGCCTGCACGGTAACGTCGAGAGCGGTGGTTGGTTCATCGGCAATCAGTAATTGCGGATCGCAGACCAGCGCCTGAGCAATCATCACCCGCTGGCGCATACCGCCGGACAGTGAGTGTGGATAGCTTTTCATGACCCTTTCCACGTCAGCAATGCGTACCTGATGAAGCAGTTTACGTGCTTTCTCCCGGGCGGTCTTACTGTCACACAGGTGATGGTCTTTCAGTGCTTCGGTCAGTTGATCGCCGACGCGCAGAACCGGGTTGAGCGAGGTCATCGGTTCCTGGAAAATCATCGCCATATCGCGTCCGCGCAACTGACGACGTTGTTCGGCATCCAGATTCAGCAAGGCGTAATCGGTGCCTCCTCGCGGGCTGAAATGAATGGCACCACGTTCGATGGTGGCAGAGGAGGCGAGCAGCCCCATCACGGCCAGTGAGGTGACTGATTTTCCAGAGCCACTTTCACCGACCACGGCAACCACTTCTCCCTTATTGATGGTGAATGACACACCTTTCAGCGCCAGATGCTTGCCAGAGCGACCACTGAAACTGATGCTGAGATCGTCAACCTGCAGTACTGGAGATTGCCCGGGAGTTTCAGGCGTTAACGTTTCGGAAGAGAAAAGTGACGTCATTATTGCTCCGCTGGCTCCCTGACTTAAAGCCAGATGCAGCCCTGGTGGTAGGAAAGATAAGGCGAGCTGTCAGCTGCCAGCCATATAGGGCCATCCAAATCGACATATTCTGATGAGAGGGCGATGGGCAGAGCCGCTTCCATTGCCAGTGACGAACCCAGCATGCAGCCGGTCATCAGGCGCAATTTGTGACGTTGTGCCTCCTGAACCATGGACAGTGCCTCACTGAGTCCACCACACTTATCGAGTTTGATATTGATCATTTCATAGCGGTCACTCAGGGCGGCAATGTCACTGGTATGGTGGCAGCTTTCATCAGCACAGACCGGGATAACATGGTCAAAACGTTGTAAATCGCTATCTTTTCCGGCTGGCAAAGGTTGCTCAATCATCCGGATGTCATAGGAGGATAGTGTGTGAAACAGGCGAGTAAGATCCAGCCCGCCCCATGACTCATTGGCATCAATAATGAGCGTCGCCGTGGGTGCCACTGCACGAATTGCTGCTACTTTTTCCACTATCTGTTGGTGGTCGAGTTTGATTTTCAATAACCGGGCACCGCGCGAGATGGCATCCAGTGCGTCAGCAGCCATGCTATCGACACTGCCCAGACTTAACGTTTCTGCCGTAATCACGCTGGCAGGAGGACGCGTGTTAAGGCGTTGCCACAGTGTCTGTTTATTTAATGCGGCCTCCAGTCGCCACAGCGCGCAATCTACAGCATTGCGTGCAGCGCCTGCTGGCATCCGATTTTGTAACTCAGTGAGGGTGAGGCCGCGTTCAACGTCTTCTTGTATCGCCGTTAACTGAGCAATAACGCTGTCGCTGCTTTCATGATAGTGCGGGGTAGGTGTGCACTCACCTCGTCCGATAAAACCGTGCTGTTCCAGCGTGACCCGCACGACGGTGACTGATGTGCGCGTACCCCGAGCGATGGCAAAGGGTCGCGCCAGCGGCAACTCCAGCACTTCTGCCTGCATTCTGCGCATGTTCACCCGTGCTCCTTGATAAGCGCCGCGATACTTGCGATACCAAAACGCACCGGGTCAGTGGCGGGTACGCCATATTCGTTGCTTAGCTGCAGACAATACTCGCGCGCTTCCTGTTCGCTGTAGTCAGACGTGTTAATCGAAAATCCTGCCAGGCGGACATGGTCACTGGTGACCGCGGCGGCGCGCAGGTTACCTTCGACGCAATCGGCCAGGCTGACCATCGGCTGATGGGGAAGGTGACGCATGTGAGGACGGTGCATTTCATGGCACATCACCAGCCAGTGGGGTTGTGCGCCATGCAGTAAGCCCATGCTTACCCCTGCATAAGAGGGGTGAAAGAGTGAGCCCTGACCTTCAATAATATCCCAGTGATCATCCTCATTCGCGGGTGAAAGTGCTTCTGCTGCTCCGGCGATGAAGTCAGCGATCACGGCATCGACCGCGATACCTTCGCCAGCGATCAGGATTCCGGTTTGTCCGGTTGCGCGGAAATCGGCTTTCATTCCCAGCTCACGCATGGCGGCTTCCAGCGCCAGAGAGGTGTACATTTTGCCGACTGAACAGTCGGTGCCCACAGTGAGTATGCGCTTACCACTGCGTTTAATTCCGCTACCTACATTTAACGCTGGCCGCATGTGACGGATATCGAACAGTTCGACCTGATACGCTTTGGCTAACGCAACCAGTTCTGCGCTATCCACCAGACGATAGTGCAGGCCACTGGCAACATTCATTCCCGCTTTGATTGCTGAGCGAACTGTCTCCATCCAGTGCTGTGGCAAATATCCACCCGCATTGGCGGTACCAAGTACCAGTGTTTTTGCCCCGGCGGCGACGGCTGCTTCAATAGTCAGTTCATCGAGCCCCAGTGAGACGGCGCATCCTGGCAAACGAATCTGCCCCACGCACTGTTCAGACCGCCAGACATGAATACCGCGCGCTGTTTTAGCCGCCAGAGGGTCGGTAACATCGCCGAGGAATAACAGGTAGGGTTGGGGGATCAGCATCGGTTCGTCTCTTATCAGGTTAATGGCGTGTTATAAGACTATTTCATGAAGGAGTACTGAGGGGTAATGCTTGTTTGTTGCCAGGGTATAGCCGCAGGTTATCGCGCTGGAGTTGGCCGATAGTTCTGGTTAAGATGTTGTCACTGTATTGATGAGTGAGAGGCTGATGGCCTATTTTTATCGGTTAATTACAATTTTTGCTAAGGTCATTGCTACCAGTGGTCTGAAACTTTCCTTACGATGGCTTTTTGTTCGGCCTGACTACAGAGTTATCAAATGGCCGTATCACCACTTCTTCCCTTATTTTATCAAGGGAAGCGTAGCAAGTATGCCGTATTAATCGTGGGAAAAAGACGGTAGTCAGCACGTAAATAATCATCTCCAGGTTTGTTAACGTAAAATGTCGACATCAGTAAAGGTAAAGCGTTTTGGCTGACCATTAACCTGAAAACCGATGCGAATAAATACCTTTAACGATTCAAGATAGGCATAGTCGCTACTGGCTTCTTTACCGTCACCGAGATCCTGTTTACACATAACCACCCTATAGCGCCCGGGAAATTTTCGATTAAGCCCGGCCGCGTTATGCCATTGGTCACTGGTAACGCAGGTTTGGCTGAGTGAGCGGGTTGTTTCAGGTTGTGCACTATTAACCATTAGACTGTGAGAAGAATAAACTGTATTCAAACGTAATGGCAGAGTAATGTTGTAGTCCAGCGTTTTACTAACCCAAGGTGCTTCAGACATCGACTCCCATTTTTTGATATCAACGACATTGAATAGACGTTGGTATTGCGAGTAGAACACCACATCACCGATCACCGTCTTGTGGAGAGAGAGTGTTGTGCCATCCGGTTGAGCGTCAATTTTTACCGTTAGCCCGAACCCGTCTTTCTCCGGCCTGTTTTGGGTATAGGTTAGCGATCTAAAATTTGGTTTTTGTTGGGGGTCGGAGAAGGTTTGCCTGATGACCTGGAGCACCTCTGTTGGCAGTATCCATTTTTGCAATACCGCTGGGGTATTATGCTCTAAATCCGGATGTGCGGGCGTTGACTCTGCTATGGTTTTATCACGCCAGCTAAGCGTTCCTGTACCCTAGTAATGCCTGAGATCTCTGATGGGACATAATGTAGCAGCCACAAGCCCGATTTTGGGTGTAAGTGGTGAGAAAACGGCATCTATTGTCGTCTCGGTATCAGTTATGAAGCCCTGATTATCCAGTGAAAACGTGGCTTTTTTCATGCTTTGCTGGTTTTCACAGTTCAGAAGAATGTCATCAATTTTTACTGAGTAAGGCGCGCCGTATTTTTTATCATGGTAGATCTTGTCGTAATCTGTCGCCAGACGAAGTTTTAATATTACCCCTTCTCGCAGACTGTTATTGACATCTACATACAGTTTATCATCAGATTGATGATGGGACGCGATGCCTGCCCACGATGATTCAGGAATATATTGCTTACACAGATCCAGTTCAGGTTTGGTAATAAACAAGCTGTCAGCATCAGGCTCAAACACAGTCCCCGACACGTAGTGGTCAGGAGAGTACGTGCTGTAAACACGCAGTTCTTTCGGAGGCAGCATATTGATAAAAAGCAGTTTTTTCTCTTGTGTCCGGCAATTTATATGGGTCCACATCTCTATAGTCTGACCGGTTGTCGTGCTTATTCGGTATGCTGCATTTATTCCTTGTGCAATGCGAACCGTATTTTCCGGAAGCCAGTCGATGTTTTTGATGGATGGAGGCAGACCGCTCGCAGATAGCGGGACGCTGACGAGCATTGCCAGGAAAAATAGACTTAACCGTTTCATCTGAATTTCACTTATTAAATAATATTGATGTTATAGCAAAAGGGGTGATTATGTCAGCTGAAATGGCCGCAGGGCTAGAGCCGCAGGTTATCGCGCTGGAGTTGGCCGATAGTTCTGGTTAAGATGTTGTCACTGTATTGATGAGTGAGAGTCTGATGGCTTATTTTTATCTGTTGATTGCTATTGTTGCTGAAGTCATTGCTACCAGTAGTCTGAAACTGTCGGAATCCTTTACCCGGTTATGGCCAACGGTTGCGACAGTGTGTGGTTATGCTATCTCTTTTTATTTCCTTTCGCTGGTACTGCGTACGATGTCAACCGGCATTGCGTATGCTATCTGGTCTGGTGTGGGCATCGTATTAATCTCACTGGTTAGTCTGGTGTTATTTAAGCAGCGTCTGGATTTACCGGCCATGATTGGTCTGGGGTTTATCATTGCGGGTGTCTTGATCGTCAATCTCTTCTCAAAGAGTGTTGGCCATTAAGTTCGCTGATGCACAGCTATAGCGGTTTCCTGTTGGTGGTCTGCCGTGTGTTTTTTCCAGCCCTCAGGGTGCGGTGTAAATCCCTCTGCTGATAAAAAAGCAGTCGCCGCCGGTGAAAACGCGGTGGTATCCGTTGGAATAATCCACTGCTTTACTGCCGGGTAGGCCTGCATAGTTTGCTGTAACAGATAGTGTCCTACACCCCGTCGCCGGGTTTCCTCTCTGACAACAAAGTTCCTCAACTCACCACGTTTCTGATCGGTGATGACGCAGACTGCGGCTAGCAAACGCTCATTAAAACGCGCCACATACAAATGATAAGGTTGATTCGGCAGGTCAGAAAACGCATCAGAACCACAGGCAGGCCAGATTTTTTGCAAATCAGATACAGCCTGTGGCGGAAGATGTTGTAGTCGGAGAATAGTGAGCTTCATTGAGTCATCCCGATGGGGTAAACGAAGTAATAATGTAACCGATTTTAATTGCGTCGGGCAGAGTATTCGGGTCAGTAAAAACAGTGTTATTTACCATTCTGTCCGGTTTAATCTGCCTTTTAAATCCACACATAAGCCAAATAATGGTGTGATCCACTATCCACCTGCCACTTTGTTTCTGGGTTTTTTGGTTTTTTATGCTGTGCGGTACGGATTTTTATCAATGAATAGGTTGATCTACAGAATATAACTCCTGTTTAATGACACGAAAATAAAGCCTTCCCGACGTAAATACCACAGGAATTGACCGCGACAGGCGCAAGATAACTAATTCCTATGACTATGATCGGCGGATAAGATCAACGGAAAGCGACGAGGACAGTTGAGATGAAAATCAGTAAAGGTAAAGCCTTGCTGGCGGGATGTGTGGCGTTGGCGATGAGCCATACGGCGATGGCAAAAGACATTAAAGTGGCGATTGTCGGTGCAATGTCCGGGCCGGTAGCACAGTACGGCGATATGGAGTTTACTGGTGCCAAACAAGCGATTGCCGATATCAATGCTAAAGGTGGTGTCAACGGCGATAAGCTGGTCGGTGTTGAATATGATGATGCCTGCGATCCTAAGCAAGCTGTGGCCGTAGCCAACAAAGTCATTAATGACGGTATCCGCTATGTTATTGGACACCTTTGCTCCTCTTCTACGCAACCCGCTTCAGATATCTATGAAGATGAAGGGGTGCTGATGATTACCCCTGCGGCTACCAATGCTGATTTGACCACGCGCGGTTATAAATTGATTATGCGCACTACCGGCCTTGATTCCGATCAGGGGCCGACAGCAGCAAAATATATTCTTGATACCATCAAACCACAGCGTATCGCCGTTATTCACGATAAGCAGCAGTATGGTGAAGGTCTGGCGCGTTCCGTACAGACCAGCCTGAAAGCATCTGGCGGCAACGTGGTGATGTTTGAAGGTGTCACCGCAGGAGATAAAGACTTCTCCACTCTGGTGGCGCGTCTCAAGAAAGAAAATGTTGATTTTGTGTATTTCGGTGGTTATTACCCTGAGATGGGACAAATATTGCGTCAGGCGCGTGCAGCTGGTCTGAAAACCGGGTTTATGGGGCCAGAAGGCGTGGGTAACGCTTCACTCTCCAATATTGCGGGTGCTGCTTCAGAAGGCATGCTGGTGACTTTGCCTAAACGTTATGATCAGGTACCTGCTAACCAGGCTATTGTTGATGCGCTGAAAGCAAAAAAACAAGACCCTACAGGCCCGTTTGTCTGGACAACCTATGCGGCATTACAGTCTCTGGTTACCGGCATGGAGCGCAGCAAGAGTGATGAGCCTGAAAAAATTGCTCAGACACTGAAAAGTGGCGCACCAGTCCCAACGGTAATGGGTGATTTGACCTGGGATGCCAAAGGGGATCTGAAAGGCTTTGAATTTGGTATTTTCAAATGGCATGCCGATGGTTCCTCTTCCGTGGTAAAATAAAACCATTACCGGTTGCCTGAGTTGTCAGGCGTGCCTTTTGAGCGTGTTATGCGCCCTGTTTTTCCGGTAACAGTTAACGTCTGGTGAATGCTCACCAGACGTTTTTCGTTCTCTCCATTGTGGATGGACAGAAGTGTAAGGTATTAAAGGTATGTCCGAGCAGTTCCTCTATTTTCTGCAGCAAATGTTCAACGGTGTCACGTTGGGCAGCACTTACGCGCTGATTGCCATTGGCTATACCATGGTTTACGGCATCATTGGCATGATTAACTTCGCCCATGGCGAGGTGTATATGATCGGTAGCTATGTCTCTTTTATTGTCATCGCCGGATTGATGATGATGGGAATTGATGTCGGCTGGATACTGATTGGTGCCGGTTTTATTGTTGCCATTGTTATTGCCAGTGCTTACGGCTGGAGCATAGAACGCGTGGCTTATCGCCCGGTGCGTGCCTCGAAGCGTCTTATTGCGTTGATTTCTGCCATCGGAATGTCCATTTTCCTGCAGAACTATGTCAGTCTGACACAAGGCTCACGCGATTTAGCGCTACCGAGCTTAATTACCGGTCAGTGGAAACTGGCAGAAAGTAATGGTTTTGCGGCAACCATCTCTACCATGCAGGTGGTGATTTGGGTTGTTACGGTGCTGGCGATGCTGGCATTGACGCTCTTTATTCGCTATTCCCGTATGGGACGCGCTTGTCGTGCCTGTGCCGAAGATTTGAAAATGGCCAGTCTGCTGGGTATTAATACCGATCGGGTTATCTCGTTAACCTTCGTGATTGGTGCAGCGATGGCGGCGGTCGCTGGTGTGTTGCTCGGGCAGTTTTACGGTGTGATAAACCCTTACATCGGCTTTATGGCTGGCATGAAAGCGTTCACCGCTGCGGTTCTTGGTGGTATTGGCAGCATTCCGGGAGCGATGCTGGGCGGGCTAATCCTCGGGATTGCCGAAGCGCTGACATCGGCCTATTTGAGTACCGAATATAAAGATGTGGTCTCTTTTGCCTTGCTGATTGTGGTACTGCTGGTGATGCCAACGGGCATCCTTGGTCGTCCGGAGGTTGAGAAAGTATGAAGTCTCTCAACATAGTGAATGCAGTGGTATCGGCACTGATGTTGCTGGTACTGGCGGCCTTTTTCATGGGTATGCAGCTTAATCTTGATGGTACGCGTCTGGTGGTAAACAATGCCGGACGTGTGCGCTGGGACTGGATAGCCATAGGTTGTGTGGTGGTATTTTTCTTTCAGCTCTTCAGGCCACTCTGGCAGAAGGGAATGAAAAAAATCACCCTGCCGGGCGTCGTATTACCGGGAATTGATGGTTCCACCGCCAAACAGAAGCTTTTCCTGTTATTACTGGTAGTGGCTGCCGTTGCCTGGCCGTTTATGGTATCGCGTGGTACGGTGGATATTGCCACCCTGACCCTGATCTATGTGATGCTCGGACTGGGGCTTAATGTCGTTGTCGGGCTCTCTGGTTTGCTGGTGCTGGGTTATGGCGGTTTCTATGCGGTAGGGGCTTACACCTTCGCGCTGCTCAATCACTATTATGGTTTCGGTTTTTGGCAATGTCTGCCACTGGCCGGACTGGTGGCCGCGTTATTTGGTCTGTTACTGGGTTTCCCTGTGCTGCGCCTGCGTGGTGACTATCTGGCGATTGTCACCCTTGGTTTTGGTGAGATTGTCCGTATCCTGCTGCTCAATAACACGGAAATTACCGGTGGTCCTAATGGTATCAGTCAGATACCAAAACCCTCTTTCTTTGGGTTAGAGTTCAATCGTAGTGTCCGTGATGGAGGATGGGATACCTTCCACAATTTCTTTGGTCTGCAATATGACCCGAGTGACCGGATTATCTTCTTATACCTGGTGGCACTGCTGCTGGTGGTGATAACCTTGTTTGTAATAAATCGCTTATTACGTATGCCGTTAGGCCGGGCATGGGAAGCATTACGCGAAGATGAAATTGCCTGTCGGGCATTAGGATTGAGTCCCACGCGCATTAAGCTGACTGCATTTACTATCAGTGCAGCATTCGCCGGCTTTGCAGGCAGTCTGTTTGCCGCCCGTCAGGGCTTTGTCAGCCCGGAATCCTTTACCTTTGCTGAATCAGCATTCGTGCTGGCCATCGTGGTGTTGGGGGGCATGGGTTCACAGTTTGCCGTGATCCTGGCGGCTATTTTGCTGGTGGTTTCGCGTGAACTGATGCGTGATTTGAACGAATACAGCATGTTAGTACTCGGTGGTTTGATGGTGTTAATGATGATCTGGCGTCCTCAGGGGCTGCTGCCAATGAAACGCCCTCATTTGCAACTCTCGCAGAGTAAAAAAGGAGAGCCATCATGACGCCAATCCTCTCTGTCAGTGGGCTGATGATGCGATTTGGTGGCCTGCTTGCGGTCAATAATGTCGCACTGGAACTACGGCCGCAGGAAATTGTTTCATTGATTGGCCCAAATGGGGCAGGTAAAACGACAGTGTTTAACTGCCTGACTGGTTTCTATCGTCCGACCAGTGGAAAGATCATGCTGCGTGATCGCGATATCGCCGGTTTGCCAGGACAGGAAATCGCCCGTATGGGCGTAATAAGAACTTTCCAGCATGTACGCTTGTTCCGTGAAATGACCGTGGTAGAAAACTTGTTGGTCGCACAGCATCAGCATTTGAAAAATGGTATCTTTTCGGGGCTGCTCAAAACTGCTGCCTTCCGCAAAGCAGAAGCAGAAGCACTGGATAATGCTGCAGCGTGGCTGGAGCGCGTCGGTCTGCTTGATCTGGCAAACCGGCAGGCAGGGAATCTGGCATATGGTCAGCAACGTCGTCTTGAGATTGCCCGTTGTATGGTTACCCGCCCTGATATCCTGATGCTGGATGAACCGGCTGCCGGGCTTAACCCCAAAGAGACGCATGAGCTCGATGAGTTAATTGCTGAATTGCGTAGTGCCCATAAGGTCTCCGTTTTGCTGATTGAACATGATATGAAACTGGTCATGGGGATCTCGGATCGTATTTATGTGGTAAATCAGGGTACACCGCTCGCTCAGGGGACACCGGATGAAATTCGTCATAATCCGGATGTGATCCGTGCTTACCTGGGAGAAGAATAATATGCAACCCATACTATCCCTGAAGAATGTAAGTACTCACTATGGAAAAATTCAGGCGCTTCACGATGTCAGTTTGCATATCAATCAGGGGGAGATAGTCACTCTGATTGGGGCTAACGGTGCAGGGAAAACCACTATTCTCGGGACGCTTTGTGGTGAGCCTCGTGCAAGCCAGGGCGAGATTACTTTTGATGGTACCGAGATCACCGACTGGCAAACGGCACGTATCATGCGTGAGGCGATTGCGATTGTTCCTGAAGGGCGAAGAGTGTTCTCGCGTATGACAGTAGACGAAAATCTCGCCATGGGAGGCTTCTTCGCTAATCGTCAGCAATATCAGGAGCGTATTCAGCGGGTTTATGCGTTATTCCCCCGTTTGTATGAGCGTCGTATACAGCGGGCGGGAACCATGTCTGGTGGCGAACAGCAAATGTTAGCTATTGGCCGTGCCTTAATGAGTCAGCCGCGCCTGTTATTACTCGATGAACCCTCACTGGGTCTGGCACCGATCATTATTCAGCAAATTTTCAATACTATTGAGCAGTTACGACAAGAGGGGATGACTATCTTCCTTGTTGAGCAGAATGCTAATCAGGCATTAAAACTGGCGGATCGTGGTTATGTGCTGGAAAATGGTCATGTGGTTCTTGAAGATACCGGTGATGCGCTTCTGGCTAATGAAGCGGTTCGCAGTGCGTATCTGGGTGGTTAACACTTGAGTTTTCCCGGCAGAGGGGCGATTTGTCCCTCTGCACCTCCTTGTCCTCTTTGCCTTGCCTTATTGTCCCTCGTACTGAAGGCTTTTTCGTCACTCTTCTGTCATTATTCGGTAACCTAATATCTATTAAAGTGTCATTTCTGCGTGTCATGTTACCTGGCGAACATTACAAAGCGCGATTGCGCGATCAAATCACCGGGTACAGGAAACCGCTATGTCATTTTTATCATTTCGTCGTACCACTCTGGGTATTGCCTTGTGTTTAACGTTTAGTGGACAAGTATTGGCCGCTACGGAGGTCCCATTCTGGCACTCTATGGAAGGTGAGTTAGGAGTGGAAGTGAATAATCTGGCGACACGATTCAATGAAACACACCCTGATTATAAAGTTGTCCCGGTTTATAAGGGAAAATATGACCAGAGCATGGCAGCAGGTATCGCTGCAGTGCGTGCCGGAAAAGCGCCTGCGATTTTACAGGTATATGAAGTAGGTACTGCGACCATGATGGCATCAAAAGCCATTGTGCCGGTGTATCAGGTTTTCAAAGATGCGGGTATCCCTTCTGATGAAAAACAGTTCGTTGCTGCGGTGGCGGGTTATTACAGCGACTCAAAAACAGGGCATCTGATTTCTCAGCCGTTTAACAGCTCAACGCCGGTGATGTACTACAACAAAGATGCGTTCAAAAAAGCCGGACTTGACCCTGAACAACCGCCAAAAACCTGGCAGCAATTAGCTAAAGATGCAGAAGCACTGCGTAAATCAGGTATGCGCTGCGGTTATGCCAGCGGCTGGCAGGGGTGGATCCAACTGGAAAACTTCAGCGCCTGGAATGGTCTGCCGGTAGCGACACAGAATAATGGCTTTGATGGTAATAGTGCCGAGCTGGTGTTTAACAAGCCGGCTCAGGTGCAGCATATTGCCCTGCTGGAAGAGATGAATAAGAAAGGTGACTTCACCTATTTTGGTCGTAAAGATGAATCGACTGCCAAGTTCTACAATGGCGATTGCGCGATAACCACCGCATCATCCGGTTCTCTTGCTGATATTCGTCACTATGCCAAATTTAACTACGGTGTGGCGATGATGCCTTATGATGCCACTATCCCTAATGCACCACAGAATGCCATTATTGGTGGTGCGAGTCTGTGGGTGATGAAAGGTCAGGACGCGAAGGTTTACAAAGGGGTTGCTGAGTTTATGCAGTTCCTGGCTAAACCAGAAAATGCCGCTGAGTGGCATCAGAAAACCGGTTACTTGCCAATCACTACAGCGGCTTATGACCTGACGCGCCAGCAAGGTTTTTACGAAAAAAATCCGGGGGCAGATATTGCTATTCGCCAGATGATGAACAAGCCACCGTTGCCGTTCACGAAGGGGCTGCGTCTGGGTAATATGCCGCAGATTCGTACTGTCGTTGATGAAGAGCTGGAAGGTGTCTGGACGGGTAAAACCACACCTCAGGCTGCTCTTGATAATGCAGTTACCCGCGGTAATGAGTTGCTGCGCCGTTTTGAAAAAAGCGTACAGCAGTAAATAGTATCAAGCTTTCAGCCAGCGTAGGGTGACCTTCTCTGGCTGAAAGTCTCTTTTCATTTGTTCAGAGTGGTGCCATGTCCTCTTCCCGTCCGGTTTTTCGCTCCAGGGGGCTCCCCTATCTGCTGGTATTACCGCAACTGGTAATCACAGTGATGTTTTTCATCTGGCCAGCCGCCGAGGCGCTTTGGTATTCAGTACAGAATGTTGATCCGTTCGGTATTTCCAGCACCTTCGTTGGCATGGAAAACTTTGTCCGCCTGGCTGGAGATAAATACTATCTCGACACCTTTATCACCACGATCATTTTCAGTGGGTTAGTCACTGTGATCGGGTTAACGGTATCCCTGTTTTTTGCTGCTCTGGTAGATCACATTTTGCGGCTGAGAACATTTTACCAGACACTGTTTTTACTGCCTTATGCAGTGGCTCCCGCGGTGGCGGCAGTGTTATGGATGTTTCTGTTTAGCCCGGGCGTGGGTCTGATCACCCATTTTCTTGGCGTGCTGGGTTATGACTGGAACCATGCACAGAACAGTGGTCAGGCAATGTTTCTGGTGGTTCTTGCCTCAGTATGGCAACAGATGAGTTATAACTTTCTCTTCTTTTTCGCCGCATTACAGTCGATTCCCAAATCATTGGTTGAGGCAGCGGCGATTGATGGCGCTGGCCCGGTACGGCGTTTTTTCAGTCTTTCTCTACCGCTGATTACCCCGGTAGGGTTCTTCCTCGTTGTGGTTAATCTGGTGTATGCCTTCTTTGACACCTTCCCGGTAATCGATGCTGCGACAGGTGGTGGCCCGGTACAGGCTACCACGACATTAATTTATAAAATCTATCGTGAAGGTTTCACTGGCCTGGATCTCTCCTCTTCTTCAGCACAATCGGTCATTCTGATGGTGATGGTGATTGGTCTGACGGTGGTGCAGTTCCGCTATGTCGAGAAAAAGGTGCGTTATCAATGATAGAGAATCGACGTGGTCTGGATGTGTTTTGTCACATCATGCTGGGACTGGGTATTTTAACAGTGTTGTTTCCTCTTTATGTCGCCCTGGTGGCGGCAACCTTGAGTAACAGCGAGATTTTTCAGGTGCCAATGACTCTGATCCCAGGCAAGCATCTCTGGGATAATATTGGTCATATCTGGCACAACGGCGTTGCGCAAAACAGTGCCCCGTTTGGCGTAATGCTATTTAACAGTGCAGTGATGGCGTTGAGTATTACCTCGGGAAAGATTGTGGTATCTATTCTATCGGCGTTTGCGCTGGTCTGGTTTCGTTTTCCCCTGCGTAATCTATTTTTCTGGATGATATTTATTACCTTAATGTTGCCTGTCGAGGTGCGAATTTTTCCTACCGTAGAGGTGATATCAAACCTCAACATGCTGGACAGTTACAGTGGTCTGACGTTGCCATTAATGGCTTCCGCCACGGCCACCTTTTTGTTTCGGCAATTCTTCATGACATTACCCGATGAATTGATTGAGGCAGCACGTATTGATGGCGCCAGTCCGATGCGCTTTTTCTGGGATATTGTGTTGCCATTATCGAAAACGAACCTGGCGGCACTGTTTGTCATTACCTTTATTTACGGCTGGAACCAATATATGTGGCCGCTGCTGATCGTTAATGACAGTTCTCTGGGAACAGCAGTCGCGGGTATTCGCAGCATGATTGGTAATGGTGATGGCTCTACGCAGTGGAATCTGGTGATGGCAGCGATGTTATTGACCATGTTACCGCCTGTGGTGGTGGTTTTAGTGATGCAGCGCGCCTTTGTTCGCGGGCTGGTTGAGAGCGAGAAATAAGATATGGCAGGTGTCAGGCTACAGGCAGTAACAAAATCCTATGATGGTAAGAACCAGATCATCCAGCCACTGGATGTGGCTATCCATGATGGTGAATTCATGGTGATGGTTGGGCCTTCCGGTTGTGGTAAATCGACGTTACTGCGTATGGTAGCGGGGTTGGAAAGAGTCACCAGCGGTGATATTTATATTGATACTCAGCGCGTCACCGAAATGGAACCTAAAGATCGTGGTATTGCGATGGTGTTCCAAAATTACGCTCTCTATCCTCATATGACCGTGGGACAAAATATGGGATGGGGATTGAAAATCAGAGGGATGGGCAAAGCACATATCGAACAACGGGTACAAGAAGTCGCACGTAGCCTGGAGCTGGAAAGCTTACTGCAACGTTATCCGAGGGAGCTCTCCGGCGGGCAGCGCCAGCGAGTAGCGATGGGACGTGCGATTGTCAGGGAGCCGGCGGTGTTTTTGTTTGATGAGCCGTTGTCTAATCTCGATGCTCGTTTACGGGTGCAGATGCGCCTGGAACTGCAGCAACTTCACCAGCGATTAAATACCACCAGTTTGTATGTTACCCATGATCAGGTAGAGGCCATGACGCTGGCACAACGGGTAATGGTGATGAATAAAGGCATACTGGAACAACTGGGCACCCCCGTAGAGATTTATGAACGTCCGGCAACCCGTTTTGTTGCCAGTTTTATCGGTGCACCGGCGATGAATCTGCTTGAGGTCACGGTCAACGATGAAGGTAGCGCGCTACAGCTCACGCCAGGGATTAACCTGCCACTTTCCGCGGCGATGAAAGCGTGGGCAGGGCGTACTATCACCTTAGGCATCCGTCCTGAACATATTGAACAGGTCTCATCTGAGGTAACAGGTATTCCTGTGCAGGTTGAAACCCTGGAAATGCTGGGTGCTGATAACCTCGCTCATGGCAGTGTTGGCGGGCATCGGGTAGTGATTCGATTGCCTCACAATGAACGCCCGACACCGGGCAGCACCTTATCTCTGCACTTTCCGGAAGCCGCATGCCACTTTTTTGATCCACAGCAGGGAGGAAAACGGATATGACCGCGAAATCATGGCCATACCCGCCAATTGTTGCTCACCGTGGTGGTGGTGATCAGGCACCTGAAAATACCCTCGCGGGAATTGATACGGCAGCGTTGCTGGGACACAAAATGATTGAGTTTGATGTCAAACTCTCACGGGATCATGAAATTTTCTTGTTGCACGACGACACCCTGGAGCGTACCAGTAATGGAAATGGCATAGCCGGTGCGCAGGAGTGGAACACCTTGCGCACCCTTGATGCAGGAAGCTGGTTTGATCAACGATTCAGCCATGAAGCACTGCCTTTGTTGTCTCAGGTGGCGGAACGGTGCGCTACCCTCGGTATGATGGCTAACATTGAAATCAAACCAACCACCGGCCAGGACGAACTTACCGGACAACGGGTTGCCGAGGCGGCACAGCTGTTGTGGCAGGGGCAACCCTTGCCTTTACTCTCGTCATTTTCCTACGCGGCTCTCGCGGCAGCGCAAGCCACAGCCCCGGCATTGCCTCGTGGATTATTACTGGATGAATGGCGTAATGACTGGTGTGAACTGACAGATTCACTGGCATGTACCTCGATTCATCTTAACCACCATCTGTTAGATGAGGTCCGCGTGGCAGAACTGAAAGCTGCTGGTTTGCGGGTGCTGGTTTATACCGTCAATCAACCCACGCGCGCGCGATTACTGTTACAGTGGGGGGTGGATGTGATTTGCACTGATAATATCGTTAATATTGGTGCTGATTTTCGTTGATATCTCGTCGGAATTTACTGACGGGAAGTCGTAGTGTTATTCTGGCTATTAATGGTATTACGCTGCTGCTGCAAGGTCTGCTGTTGGGCATTATATTGATCCTGTTGCAGTTTGCGCTGTTGATCTGCCTGCTGTTGACGCATTTTCTCTTGCAGGCGCAGTGTAGAAGGATTATTACCGTAGGGCTGGACGGTACTGTTATCTTTCAGTGGCTGCGCGTTAGCACCGGACATCGTTAACAGTACCACCATGAAAAACAGCGTTCTCATCGGCTTTCCTCTTTTTTGCTAAGTGACTACTCTTCTTTACACCGTTTATCGCTCTGGTGTGTGACCTAATGTGCCTGGTGGAGCAGTGCCTTTTATACCGACACTGATACTCGACAGATCAGCCAGAAATACGCCATTTTCAGTGTAATGCGTGAGATTGCCAGTAAAAAAATTATGCTGCATGAGCAGGGTGAACTAATGGTTGCAGACTCTGCTGATGCTTAATTTATTTTCATTGTCATGAAGTTGTATGTTATAACATAACTCAAATTCACATACTTTATTAACTCTATGACAATCAAGCCTTCTTTGATAGCATTCGCCGTAGCAGTCAATACGTCGCCTCTGGCCTATGCAGCAGATGAAACCATCGTCGTTACTGGCAGTGACATATCTGACTATTCTGATTCGTCCCGTCTTTCACCAGGTTCAGCCTCACGTCTGGGTCTGACAGATAAGCAGACTCCACGCCATACTGAAACCATCAGCGCCAGAACCCTTACGGCTAAGGGAAAACGCACCCTCACCGAAGTCGTTGAGACTGCCCCAGGCATGTCCGGCACTAGCTCACCTACGCTATCGAATAGCGTTTCACTGCGTGGTTTTTCCAGTGTTGCCTGGCTGTTGAACGGTGTGGCTGTCCCCGGTAGTACTATTCAAATCGCCGATCCGGTTCATTATGACAATGTGGATATTTTGTATGGCACAGGTTCGGTTTTAAATGGTCTGAGTTCTGCCGGGGGAAGCGTCAACCTGATATCACGTAAAGCAACCTTTGGCCGACAGCCCGTAGAGGCTGACTATAGCTGGTCAAGCTATAACAGCCAGCGTGCTCACATCGGCGCGGGTGGTACGCTGGTTGATGGTATAGCTGCTGGTCGTATGGATGTAAGCGCATCGAATACTGGTACGCAGGTTAATAAAGAGCGCAGTCGTCCGAAACGAGTAAGCGCGCAGCTCCTTCTGACGCCGACCGATAATACACAGATTACTGTTGATATCGACCGTAGCGTAACCGATATGCGAAATCCCTATTTCGGGACGCCGGTTATCAACGGCAAAGTCGATCGCGACTTGCGCCATGTAAACTTCAATAACATCCAGGATGCGCATATCCGCAGCCAGGCCACTTCACTGCAGTCGACCCAGTCCTGGTATGCGACGCCCGATTTAACCGTGGATAACCAGTTTTACTATTACAAAGGTTTCAGGGAATGGCAGAACGTTGAACGCTATTACCAGTCAAACAATGCAGGCTATGTCACCCGTGATTCTTATGGCGATCTTGCTCATGATGACAAACTGACTGGCAACCGTACTATGGTCACCTGGGATCACCGTATTGCATCATTCGCCAACCGTGTAACTGCCGGTGTCGATTTTTCAAAGCGCGAATTTCAGTATTATTCTAACGGTTTCCCGGGTGGCGAAGAGGTTCTGCTGACCCAGCCTGCCGGCAATGACTTTCGCACTGGTGCGGGTGGCAGGATGCGCGCGCCTGTTCGTCACATTACTCAGAACCAGTATGCTTTACTGCTCGAAGACAATTTGGATCTTACGAATGCAGTCTCCCTGTTAAGCCAGTGGCGCTATACCAACCTGGATATGCACTGGAATTACCAGCAGGATAATAAGGCCATCAATCATAGCTATAGCTTTATGAGCGTTGGTGTTGGGCCGAACTGGGCGATTAATCAAAACTGGACGGTTTATGCCAACTATTCGACAGGTAAAGAACCTGGCGGCGACATCTTCTTTATCAGCCCTGCACAAACGTCTCTGCCACTGACAGACGTTCAACAATATGAAGCCGGTGTAAAAGGTACCTTCGACTACGGCGAAATGAAGCTGGCCGTTTATGATCTTCAGAAAAAAAATCTTTATCAGCAATCCGCTCTGCAGGCGGGTGTATGGAATGCAGTTGGTAAACAGACTTCACGTGGCATTGAGTTCAGCACATTGATTAAACCGCTGGATAACCTGACGCTGGGCGGTAATGTGGCTTACACGCGCGCGCGCTTTGACAATTTCAAACAAGGTGCCCAGGATTTTTCCGGCAATCAGCCGCGCTATGTACCGGCATGGACGGCTAACCTTTCTGGTCGTTATATGCCAATGAGTAAACTGGGGCTGGGCGCGCAGCTCCACTATGTTGGTAGTAGCTATAACGATAATGCCAACAAAAATAAAATGAGCGATTACACGACTATCGATCTGAACGTCGATTATGAAGTGATCAAGGACGTAACCGTTGGCACTCGCGTGCGCAACCTGACGAATCGCTTCTACACCTGGCAGCGTACTTATACCGGGCAGGAAATGATTGCGCCTGATCGAACTTACGAAGCTTATGTCAACATGCGCTTCTGATGAAATGCCTGATCTCCCTCGCATTGCTGGCAACATTTGCCAGCTTTGCTCATCCTGTTACGTTGCAGAATTGCGGAAGATTCTGGACGTTTGATCATGTTCCACAGCGGACAATCGTCTATATGCCGACCGCAATGGAAAACCTACTAGCATTAGGTGTGGGTGAGTCCGTTATCAGTGTTGTTGGTTATCAGCCAGCGCAAGATATCTCGCCCTCGCCCTGGTACAAACCGCTAAAAGCACGTATCGACAGCTCCCCCTGGTCGGGAGAGTCGTTGCTGAGTTCCCGGCCAGACTTTATCTACTCTGGCAGCTACTACTGGTTTAACAGCCCGGAGACCGCCAGTCGTGAAAGGATGGAAAAATGGGGAATCAGAAGCTGGCTGATTGAAGAGATGTGCAATGGACAGCAAAGTAGAACGCCTGCATCTGTAACTTTCGACAGCATCTATGAGGAGTTGCGCAATATTGCGCGCATATATGGCGTGGAACCGCGTGCAGAGGTGCTTATTAAAGAACTGAAGCAACAGGTGGTTGCCGACCGTCGCATAAAATTGCCACCCAGAACGCTTATGTGGTGGTATTCCGGTACGGCAACCCCTTATGTAGCGGGCGGTTATGGTGCTCCTGAGCTGTTAACCAAAACCATTGGTAGCCAAAATATCTTCGCTAATACAGTTGAACTTTGGCCTGCCATGAGCTGGGAGGTGATTGCCGAACAGGACCCTGACTATCTGATCCTCGGCGATCTGCAAAGGGGAGGGTATGGCGATAGTGCCGGGAGCAAAATAGATTTTCTTGAACATAATCCACTAACCGCAGGCATGAAGGCGGTTAAAGCAAAACGTTACATCATTTTATCTGGCTATGACATGGACGCATCGGCGCGCTCAGTTTTGGCTCTTCACCGACTTGTCACACAACTGCTTACCAAGGAACAACATGACCTTTCCAGCCCGCGAACTACTGAATAACTGGGACGAACAACAAAGTGCCTACATCGCTCACCGTGAAAAACGCTATAACGCTGCGCTGGATGTTCTGGCGATATTATATGGCGAAGAATTTCATGTGGTGGATCTGGCCTGTGGTCCGGGCTCATTTAGTCTGCGCCTTCTGAATCGCTTTCCGGCGATAAAAGTAACCGCTATTGACCTCGACCCGCTTCTGCTGAAGGTAGCAAAAGAAGCGTTGTCCGACTACAAGGACCGCATTCAGTTCTTCAGTGGTGATATTGCCACCGCAGATTGTTTTACCGCCATTACCGACAAACCACAGGCTGTTGTTTCCAGCACAGCCATTCACTGGCTGCTACCAGAACAACAGGTCGCGCTTTATCGCAATATCTTCAACCTATTGGATGAACGGGGTTTATTTATGAACGCTGATCATCAGCGATTTGATAATCGCAATCCATGCCAGAAACGGATTGCCGAGATTCATGATGAAGAGACGCAGCAAAAAGCCTGGAGAACCGGTGTACAGGATTGGGACAGTTGGTTTGCATCGGCCACTGGTCATCATGAGCTGGCGGATTTGATAGCTGCACGCACCGCTCTCTTTAAAGACCGCCCGACACCACTGCCCACCACGGTTGAATTCCAGCTTGAGTCCCTGCGCCAGGCCGGTTTTAGCGAAACCGGTACTCTCTGGCAATTCCTGGATGATTATGTGATCGCTGGCTGGAAATAATCATGCTGAGTTATCCTGTGCTGCGCCTTTCTATGCTGTTTTTAGTCCTGGTGCTGGCGCTTTGTATTGCCATTATGTATGGCCCGGTGACTTTTTCCATGAAGGAAGTGGCAAATGCCATACTGGCAGGCTATTGGCATAGCGACACAGAGGGAACTCTTCATCAGCGGATTGTATGGTCCCTGCGTATGCCACGTACCCTGCTTGCTGCACTGGCGGGTGCCGCGTTGGCGTTGGCCGGAACTGTGCTACAGTCGTTGACTCGTAATCCTCTTGCCGATCCCTGGGTATTGGGGATCTCATCCGGTGCAGGGTTTGGCGCAGTATTAGTCATTGCGCTTGGTCTCAGTGTGGGTTGGGCCGCTGTACCTGCCGGGGCTTTCTGCGGTGCAATGCTGGCTTTTGCGCTGGTACTTTTGATGGCGCGGAAATCGCTATCGGGCCAGTCCAGCCGTTTTATTCTGACGGGCGTGGCGGTGACACAGCTTCTCTCCGCAGCGACCTCATTAACTACGCTCTGGAAAACGGATGCTGACACCACGCGAGGGGTGATGTTCTGGCTGCTGGGAAGTTTTGCTCAGGCCTCGTGGCTTCAGGTGCTGCTTTGTGTCCTGATGCTGTTGCCGATATTTCTGCTCTGTTTATGGCGGGCAACTGAGCTGGATGTACTCACGTTCGGTAACATGACAGCCACATCGCTTGGTGTGGATGTTGGCACCATCAGGCTGACCCTATATTGCCTGCTGACCTTATTGACTGCAGTCATTGTGGCATGTTGTGGGGCAATAGGTTTTATTGGGCTTACCGTACCTCATATTGCTCGTATATTCATTGGTCATCGCCATCGATCGCTGCTGCCGGCATCCATACTTTGTGGCGCTATTTTTACCGTTCTGGCAGATACGCTTGCCAGAACGCTGTTTGCACCTCGTGAATTACCCGTCGGCATTCTGACGGCGATGCTT
>DWRH01000079.1:0-23848 GCA_022318365.1 Anthoptus insignis
GTTTTTAAACCAGACGCCTAACGCGTCGCCTGCTTGGTAGCGCAGCCCTGACTCGCTGATATCGATCTCGAGATGACGTATATCCCGATCGGATTCACGACCAGTAATTTTTTGGCTCACCGAGAGCGTTGCACTGAGCGGAGCTTCTTTAGTATAGGGAGTACTATCCAGCGTATCGGCAGCGCCAGAGGCGACTTGGGCAACCGCCTGCGATGAACTGGTCGGGACGAGTGCCTTGAGGCTAGCCACAACTTCTGAACGCCACTGCTCCGCGGCCTGAGCATAATCGACGTCAGCGTCGACACGAGGTAATAGACGCTCTGCGCCGAGAGAGGACAACTGCTGGTCAAAATCTTTTGCCGCTTGGCAGAAGAATTCATAAGAAGAATCTCCCAGGCCGAAGACCGCGAAACGTACACCCGGTAATGCTGGGGCTTTCTTAGAATGAAGATATTTATGGAACGCTACCGCTTCTTCCGGCGCTTCACCCTCACCTTGGGTAGAGGTGACGACGACGACAATCTTCTCTGCCGCTATTTGCTTGAATTTATAATCCGCTGCATTGACCAAATTGACCTGTAACTGCGCGCCGAGGAGATCATCACGAAGTTGTTCCGCCAGCCGCCGCGCATTACCGGTTTGTGAGGCAGAAATTAGCGTAATAGTCGGTTGTTCGGCTTGGGCCGCTGCAGGCGTAGCCGATACTGGGCCAGTCGAAGCGGCTGAAGCATCGCCAAGACGCCCCCAGCAATACCCGGAGATCCACGCGAGTTGATGGGAAGTCAGTTCTTGAGTGACGTCTTGTAAGCGGGCAAGTTGCTCCGCGCTAAGCGGCAGCTGAGGGGCTTGAGTGGTCATTGCTTGTCGAATTCCAGTGCCAAGGGCAAAAATATCAGTGAGTGTAAGAGTAACCGTACGATTATTACTGATAAAGACAGCTTAAGCATATTAAATAACTAAATACACTAACTCGTTTTAGTGCTAAGCCTTATCGATAAAACTGGTTAGCAGTAATACCGAGCAACAATATTGGCGGTTGACGGCGAAAAGGATGAGAAGCAGTGATTTTTAGGCTAAACTGCCCTCTTTTCACTTATCTATTGCGGAATTCTACCCACGCTATGGCAGTCACAACCTTATTTAAAGAGTTTCAGTTCGAAGCCGCGCATTTTCTTCCACACGTTCCCGAAGGCCACAAATGTGGGCGTTTGCACGGACATTCTTTCCTCGTTCGCTTAGAGATCACCGGAGAAGTAGATGCCCACACTGGATGGGTCATGGACTTTGCTGAATTGAAAGCGGCGTTTAAGCCTCTTTATGAGAGATTAGATCACCATTACTTAAATGATATTGCCGGCTTAGAAAATCCGACCAGCGAAGTGCTTGCAGTTTGGATTTGGCAACAAATGAAACCCAAACTGCCGTTACTCAGCGCAGTGATGATTAAAGAAACCTGCACGGCAGGCTGTACCTATCGCGGCGAGTAACCCTTAAGCGATATTGAGGTATTTATGCGTCTGCATTGAAAAACGCCAGTTTCTGGCAATGCAGGTCGCAATACAGAGTTCAGTAGCCGCCTTCTTGCAGCTAATCGGCTGCAGAGCAATAATGCGTTGCGATGAAGGGGGAACTTGGCTTAGCAGAAGGTCCAACGCATCAATATCGCGCTGACGGCCGACGGGATGCTTCACTTCATTTGCTCTGAGTAGCGCACTATTCAGTACGTCATACCCCCCGCGCATATTCACTTTTGGCGATACCGTCACCCAAGTCGCTACCGAGCAGCGGATAGGATGCGTGCCGCTCGTTTCGATTTGGCACTGGAACCCCTGTTGTTCGAACTGCTCGGTCAGGCTTGTCAGATCATAGAGGGCGGGTTCCCCCCCGGTGATGACGATATGTTTGGCGGTCCAACCTTGTTCAGCAATCACGGCCAACAGCTGTTCGACGCTAGCATCTGCCCAAGCCTCACTTTCTGCGGTTTTCTGCACGATATGGGTGAGCGGCTGCTGTTGGTCGGCATACTTTTCCCAAGTATGCTTGGTATCACACCAGCTACAACCGACAGGGCACCCCTGTAGACGGATAAAAATGGCCGGTGCGCCAGTGTAGAATCCTTCACCTTGTAGGGTTTGGAACATTTCATTAATAGGGTACAGCATGGATACTCAATTTCAGCTCGAAAAAGAGTATTATCGCAGAAGTTAGCCGATTTATCATGTTCGAATTATGCTCACTGAGTAAAGCTACCAATCTCATCGCTTAAGTAGCCCTTGATTAGGCTGACCACTTCGCTGCGATTAAGGGCAGTGGCGGCATTGCCTTCACCCGTACAATTATCGCGCCAATACTTCACGCGTGTTTTAGAATTGGTAGTCGAGACATAATAAATGTCGACACGTTTAGTATTCGTCTCTGAACGCTCTAAAATCCCGTCTTTAATCCTCTCACAAAGCTTGTATTGTTTGAGGTAGCGGTCGGTCACTTTTTGCGGATATAAACTGTCATCGCCATCGGACATAATCACAAAGACTTTTCGCTGATTACGCCCTTTCATCATCACGGGAACCGAACGCACTAATCCAGAGGTTGTGGCAGTGTAACCTTGCGCGTTCATGTCTTGGAACTCGTTCAGTTGCTTAGCATCGTTGGTTAGCTCAATCAACCAAGAATAGGGCTTGGCGTTAACTAAATCGCCTTTATGTCCCCACCAACCGGCGTTGTGACACATTTTACCAAAGGGTCGATAGTCGGCATTTTCCATCGTTGTCCATAACATTGGGAAGGTCATGATGGCTTCGTCGCCAAACATCTTTTCCAGCGTTGCCGGGTAATCGATCGCCTCATCGTGTTCAACAGTAAGGGCTTTTACTTGTTTAGCGCGAACTTTAACGGCTTTAGCATACTCATCAGTAATAATTTTGCGCGAGCGTAGGGTAAAAATATCATCGGCATAAACCTTACTGCCGTCCAGATCTTGCGTCATAAAACGCTTGTCAAAACACGAATAATTAACCTGACCGGTTGGCTTACCAAAACTGGCATTTTTCCGACACCAATTTTGGTGGATAGTATTTTGGGCTAGAACCGGCTTAGACTTAGCTACCCTGTCGCTATAATACTTATAGCGATAGTAATCCATATTATAAAGTTGAGCTGTTAACGTTGTTTGTTTATCATTGAAGGACTTATCACCCCAGAATCCATAGTCAATCGCCCATTGTGGTTTAGGCACAAAGAGTACGCTGCAGCCGGCTTTTGCCCCACCTCGTTGGTTCGTCTCGGGATATTTCACCGCAACCCCAGTACTGAAGGGCACCATGGCGATTTTCGATTGGGCATTGCTGGCTAAAACAAACTCGCTTAGCTCTTTAAACACGCTTTTTAATAACCGTAGTCCTGCACCTTGCTGGGAGGCCGAAAAGTCGATAACGAAAACAATGTCTACGGGTCGTGCGGCTTTCTTTTTAATAGTGATCCCCGACGAGGTCATAGAGAAGGTTTTTTTCCCTTCACTTAACAGCCGGTGGTAAAACGGAAAGGGTAAGTCGACCACGATATTGGGTTTATAGGTTAAATAGGAGGTATTGTCTTCAGCATCCTCTTGCACTGACGAATAACTTATCGATAACTCCGGCATTTTAGTACTTTCCGGGAAAAACTCTTTAATATAGTCTACCAGCATAGATTTCATTTCAGCCGGTAAGTCTTTACCCTCTCCCACCCTGCTGGTAGCCGAGACCATGAGTCCAACTTCTGCCGACACATCACTCACCTTAGCCTTGGAAATAAACATTTTTAGGGAATTCAGGCATAAAGCGAGTAGAACGATGAGTAGCGGTAACAATACCGCGAATGAGATCATCACGCTGCCCTGCTCTGTTTTCAGTAATGGTAGCGCTCGTGTTACTTTCCTTGTAAGCATTGGCGTATCTCCGCAGTAGTCGAAACGACTCGCTGTAAGCTTTGGTCTTTATTAATTAAAAAAAGAGTAGGTAGTGTTTGCGGCTTGAATTTCCTTACCCAAATCCCTTGGCTATCGTTAATAAGAGGAATAGTGTAATGATTAGGGAGGGTTTGATTCGATATATCGATAAAATTTACTTTAGCATTACGCTGTAAGGTACGGCTTAAGTAAAACTCTTCGTTAAATTTAAAAAAGAGCTCCCTTTGTTCGGTGACTGAGCTATTAATAAAAACATAACATTCAATAGGGCTCTTTAGCGCTGCGTGAGTCGTTAAAGGAAGTTGCGTTAATAGAATAAGTCCCAAAATCCGCACCTTTACCATGATTACCTCACCAGTAAAATAGTGTGTGCACTCACATATTCAGGAAGAAGGTCAACCCCTTGCAACAGTTTATTTAGTGCTCCTTTGGGCGCAGGGAGTATCAAAGAAACTTGATATAAAGGTAGCCACCGACTGCGGGTACTAAAGGGGGAAAATTGACTTTTGTTTTTCAATGCCGGGATTGAGAGCGAATGACACAACCCAGAACCATAATCCAATTTTTGCTGATTAATTATAGTCTTATGTTGACTTGGCGAAAAATGAATTGCCTCCACACGAACACAGAGTTGTGAATCATAGCGGTGACCGGTCAGATTCTTGGCTAATTCATAAATTTCCTTTACGTCTTTGTCGGAAAAAGCGTCACGCTGACCATAAAGTTGGCCTCTTTCCCGGATGACTGAAGCAATTGAATAGTTAACCCTTTCAACTTGGCTTTTCAGGGCCAGCCAAGAACCATATTCAATGATTGCCACGGTTAATATCGATAAAAAAGAAAAAATAAATGCCGCTTCAACGATTATGCTACCTTTCTCACCTGCTAATACAGAGGCTAATTTCATTAGATTTTTTACCTCGAAGACTCGATCATATAAACCACTTTCCGGCTAAGGTAACCATCTAGACTCGAAAAAAGAGATTCGGACCACGCCATGTTGCTGATGATTTTCATTGGCCTGTAGCGATAATTTACCGAATAGAGGGCTAATCTCTTGCTGTTGTCATAAACTGATGAACATCTATCGTTTAAAACCTCTTTAACACTGCCGCAAAATTTGGCGTCGACGCGTATCGCATCCCGGTCGACAAACATTACCCAAAAATCGCTCTGTTTTTTAAAAAAATAGTCGTCAAATGTCTTGGCATAATCGACATCAGAGGTCTCATTTTCAACGTAGGCACTATTTCTCGCCGCTTGGGATAATGAATAATCCATCGCAACAACGACAAAGTAAAATCTACACACCTCGAAAATAATAAACACAAAGGCAACAAAAATAATATAAATAAATGAAAATTCGATAGTGATAACACCACTAGAACTAGTAAGTTTTTTCAGTAATCTTTTCATTAAACACTCCATCTAGAAGGTTTGAATATTAAAAAGATCCGTCGCTAAAAGATCGGGGTGTTTACTGTATCCCTTTTTCTTAAGAATATCTTTGGCATAACGCAGGTCCCCACTTTTCGCAAGGGAGAAAATAAGATTATGTTCAACTTGACTATTATCGTAGCCTCTTAAATAAATAGGCAATAAAAGCTGGACGGCTTCAGTATACTGTTTTCTCATAATATGGATCATCGCCATATTATTAACGACATGCTCTTCTTGTTTATAGCCTGATCGCGCCGCAGCGAAGGAACTAAGCGCCCCATCAAGATCATCCATTTGCGCTTGAATAACGCCTTTTAAATTCAATCCCTCGGCATTATTTCGCTCTTTGTTTAGGGCGATATTAATAAACTGTAAAGCTTTTTTGTACTCCCCTAACTCTGCTAAATTTTTCGCTTGTAGAAGATAAATACTGGCGGAAGCTCCTGAGACCAGTAAAGGCTTTAAATAAAACATAGAGGAACGATAGTCTTGCGACTGATAATAATAATTCGCCAAATCGTAACGAACCTTAGGATTATTATCTTTTTTCAGCTGCTCACGCTTTAGCTTTATTAGCCCAGAATAATTTTTCACTTTTAGCAGAATACTTTCGTCAGAAAGCGCTGTCCTTTTTTTTCCATCAATAGAATCAGTAGTTGTACACCCTGTTAGAATAAATAGAAGGGTAAAAACAATAATTGGATGATGCGCGGAGTTAAACATTTGCTAAAACCCTCATAACACCTGGTGCGGCAACAATAACCACAACCGGAAACATAAAAAATAGAATCAAGGGGACGCTCATCTTAGCCGATAATTTCCCGATATTCTCTTCTGTATTAAGTAGCTGGATCTCGCGGATTTCACGTGAAAGATTCATTAATTGTTCATAAAGCGATGAGCCATACTGTAAACTTTGCTCCAACATCGCACAGAATAGCCGCGTTTCAGTAGAAGGTATCTCACGACTAAAATGATTGAGAGCATGGCTTAAGCCACTCATTTCAGTTCTCCTGACCAGTCTCTGCAAAAAGGGAACAAAGTCAGGATTTATTCCCGACATCTTACCGGCAAGAAATTTAAATGCTTGTTCAGGCGTCATCCCGCACTGAACGCTAACCGCGAGCAAATCAATCATCCAAGGAAGCTCGAGGGTAAGTTTTTTAACTTTTTTTCGCACGTACATTGCACGGAGTACACTGGGTAAAATGATTGTCGCCACCATGCATAAGATAATGATTACTACGTATTCGCTGTCACCAATATCCCAAGCCATGATTTTACTTACCACTATAGTGAGTGCACTAATACCTAAACCGAAGATGACTTTAAGCATAAAGCTGCCATCGATACGTCGATACAGGCTAAGCGTGTGACTGTTTTGCTCTAGCACTGCCTCGGTGTGCTGGTGTTCTTTATGCTCTTGGATTTTTAATGCTTGGACCTTAGCATCGATTAACGTAATACTTTTTTTGATTAATGATTTTCTATAACGGTTATTAATAAAGATTATTAAAATTAATACAGGAATGATATAAATAAAAAATGATAATGGAATCATACTATATCTTCCTCATTAAAAATTTAATAACTAACGCTCCAAAACCAACGCTACCTAACAGGTAATAAAGTAGAGTGTTTCCTCTAGGATCATCAAAGATAAAATTAAAATTCTCCTCATTAATAAATCTTAAGAGTATAAGAAATAAAAAGGGTATTGCCCCAGTGATCTTCGAAGCCATGCGCATTTCGGAAGTTAGGGTAAGCATTTTCCTTTCCATTGCCGTATTACTGGCCAATGAACGCTGTAACTTACTCAGCACCTCCCGTAGCCGCCCACCGCTATTAATATTGAGTAATATTGCGACGATAAAGAAATAGTATTCCTTATAGGGGTAAGCTTTCCATGAGTCAAAAAAAACAACCTCTGGATTTTCACCGAAATTTAGTCTTCGCGTGATAATACCAAACTCTTTAGCTAACTCATTATTGTTGTTCTTACTATAGTCATCCATGGCTTGCAGAAAGGTTCTACCCGAAGAGATTGCGCCATTAATCGAGGAGATGGATTCTGTAAAATCGATTTCAAACGTTTTCTTTCTCTTTTTCAATAGAATCTTATACCATAATACATAACTAAGTGGTGTAACGGCTAACAGAACAATCGTGCTGGAAAAATGGATATAGTTAACATTAATAACCTGTACCACGATAACCAAGGCAATAGGGACAGTGACTCTTTTAATTAAATCAAGAAGATTATCGGCAATAAAGACATGTTTAACCCTTGCCAACTTCTGATTGAATGCTTCTAAGACTGTATCCTTGTAAGACTCTTGCGTCGATAGCGTAAAATCTTTTCCTACCAACTTCATCAATACATTTTTACGGTCATTGCCGCTTGAAAAAATATGACGTGTTTTCTTTATCCTTACCCATACCATCATTAAAAATAAGAAAGAGATAATGATGAATATAATGTATATATTTTTCATTCTATTTACCGAATATCTGTTTCAGGTAAGAGTCTTTAGAATGGTTTTTTGCACGAGTATAGACGCTAGAACGCCCCGACAAACCAGGCGTAACAAACTGCCCCTGTACCTTCCCGTTGGTCGATTCGCCAATTTGAAAAGTGAAGATATCTTGTAAGACTATTGTATCGTTTTCTAATCCCATAATTTCAGTGATATGGGTAATTTTACGAGAGCCATCATGCAAACGGTTCGCCTGGATAAGTAAATTGACCGCTGAACTGATATTCCTGCGTATAGAATCTAGCGGTAGATTTAGCCCGGCCATCATCACCATATTTTCTAACCGCGCCACTGCATCGCGAGGTGAGTTAGCATGCAGTGTGGTCATCGACCCGTCATGCCCAGTGTTCATGGCTTGCAGCATCTCGAAGGTTTCTCCACCACGACACTCGCCGACAATGATTCTGTCTGGACGCATACGCAGTGTATTGATCATTAGATCACGCATAGAGACTTGACCACTACTTTCCACTCCGGCCATTTTCGTTTCTAAACGAACAACATGCTCTTGCTGTAATTTGAGTTCTGCGGCATCTTCTAAGGTAATGACACGTTCGTCGCTATTGATATGACGCGAGAGAGCATTCAATAAGGTGGTCTTTCCTGACCCCGTCCCGCCAGAGATAATAATGTTTGCTTGGCAGGCTACGGCCAAGGCGAGAAAATTCGCCATCTGTTCGTTCATCGCTCCCCAGTTAACCAGATCATGTAGCGTACGAGAGACATTGCTAAATTTACGAATAGAAATCGAGGTTCCATCAAGCGAAATAGGGTTAATCACTACATTTAACCGGCTACCATCACTCATCCGTGCATCGACTAAAGGCTGAGATTCATCAATACGGCGCCCTACGCGGTTAACGAGGCGTTTAGCAATCTCTGTCAGTTGTTGATTATCAATAAAACGTTTATTGGTTCGAACCAGTTTGCCGCTTCGCTCGACAAATATTTTATCTGGGCCATTGACTAAAATATCACTGACTGTCGGGTCCTCCATTAACTCGCGTAGTGGACCCACGCCCAATATTTCATCGGCAATCGCGGAGGAGAGAAGCTGAGTATTTTCCGAAGGCAAGTAAAGGTTACGCTCAACACTGATACGCTGTACTGTTTTCGATATCTCACGGATAAGGGCGGTACGATCACCGAGTAAATTTTCGATAATATCAATATCGAGTTCAGGGAGAACCAACCCTCGTAACTGTTTTGCCACATCATCAAATTTATCTGCCATGACTTATTACCCTCGTTGGGTCAATTTTTTGAACGAATCGAATATGCTCGCTGTAGGGGGCTTAGCGGTTTTTTTACCGAGCAGGAGATTACATAGGCTCTCGAGATATTGACTATTTTTGCCACTAAAATTGAGGGGCAAGGAAGGGTCTCCCTGCTTGGCCAAGTAGGGTATGGTGATGTCGACTGGCTTGCCGATTAATCCACTAATTTCTTGCGTATTAATCTCTCCATTTACCTTTCCATGGTGCTGGTTATGACAGATATAAAGCCGACGTACACCATTATTACCGTTCATTAAGTGATTATTGGATTCGATTATCTTCTTAGCCGTCCTAGCAGACGAAATATCTCTGTCGCAGATTAATAAAAGACAATCAGTATGAGTCAGCACATTTTCTATATTTTCATCGGCTGCGTTATAGGCAGTAAAGTCGAAAATAATACAATCATAATTTTCGTAAACAGGGTTGTAATACTGCCATGCCGTATTTTTATCTTCATAAAACCCTGAAAGATTTTTCTGTAATAGTGTTACCTCATTCGTTATTGCCACTTTCGAGATTAAATCAAGATTCTGGCTACCATAAGCTCCCTGAACAATTAGCGTCGAGGATTGCCTTTTGTTGGCGATATACTCCGCCGCATTATAGCTAAGCATGGATCCCCCAACACCGCCTTTGCAACTCATCAAAGTAATTCGTATGGCATTATTATTATCATTCTTATTTTCGGTGGATCGGTGGACTGAACTGCCTAGTCGATTTAACTGAGTCGGATAATGACAATAGCTTATCTCTTTTTTTTCAAATTCCTCAGCAAGCAGTAACGAATCCTTAGTACTGAACGCAACTTTCGAGACATTTTTAGAGATTTGGAGATCAATAATTTCAAGCGCGCTATCCGGTGAGTCGAGATGAGAAGCATCGAAGACAATACAATCGGTATTGGCTGTTCCTTCATAGGATTCGAGCTGTTCAATATTGCCGAGAAAACTTGTCACCTCTCCGGCATCGCGTATTGCTAGCTGCTCACACACCATTTCCATCTTCGCGGGATCAGCCGTGACGACGAGAATAGAACTCTCCTTCGCCTCATCAACTCTGGTATTCTCGGAAAAAAGTAACATATCTATTCCTTTCGTTACTGGACGGTTATTTCCGTATTTTCATCGCGTCGAGATTATCTTCGATTGCACAGCCTTCTTGGCCAATCAATTTATGCGTGGCTTTAGAACTGTAAGGCAGACAGTTACTCCGACTGGTGAGTGTTTTCAGGACCAGATTAATAGCATCGCGACCTTGATAAGGATATTTCATACTCTGCCGGTAATTGCGTACAATATCGTACTGACGTATACCCTCTTTAATTAAAGATTTCTCTATAGTAGTAATCACTGGTGTTAACTCAGCGTTTGCCCACTGGATCTCGACTTCACCGCCCATATATTGATAGAAAGGTAATAATCTAGCGATAGTTATCTCTCGCTCAATATCACTACGCCCACTGATACTGAATAGGTATTCACTTGAAAAAACTGGGCTAGAAAAGCCAAAACAGAGCGTTGTACTTATTAATATGGAATAAATTAACTTTATCATTAGTAAATAAAACCTCCCTGTTCTAGAAATTCAACAACCGTTTTTTTAGATGTTTGATTAGTTGAACTGCCGATATTCAAATAGCGTTCTAATAGCGTACTTCTCTGCCAGTGTGGTAATGAGACTTGGGACGACGATATAGGTCTCACTAAGTTAACTGTTGCAACAATAACGAGTTCTGTTCGCTCACGCTGTGAGGACGTCGAGCGGAAGAATGCCCCTAACACAGGTATATCGCCAATATAAGGCACTTTTTTAAGTATTTCTTTTTCCGACTCGCTCAGTAATCCGGCTAAGACAAAGCTTTCCCCATCAGCGAGTTCAATCGTTGTCCGCGATTTTCGAGACTTAATTGAGGGTAAGAGTAATTCATTCGTTTTACTGATGTTGTTACTATCAATATTGCTCACTTCCTGAGCCAGCGATAACCTTACTTTTTGACTATTCTCAACTTTTGCAGCGACCAGCATTTTAATACCGACTTCTTTGTACTCTACCGAACTGCCATTCGAGGAGCTGGTAAGGATGGGGATTTCGCCACCGACAAGAAAATCTGCGGTTTCTCCCGACAGCACCGAGAGATTAGGCTCAGCAAGTACCCGGGCGACAGACTCATTACCTAACGCGTTAATGATGGAGGTTAATTGTGTTGCATTGAATTTGAGTTTATTGAGGACGAAACTTCCGATATCCATGGCTTGTCCCCACTCGATACCTAGTGCATCGCTATAGTTTCTATTCAATTCAACAATCGATATTTTGACATTAACCTGGTTAGCAAAAGGCAAGGTCATTTTATTTTGTAGCTTACGGTAAGTGTATTTACTCATGAAGCCAATGTATTCATTGGTCAGCGTATCGTTATCACCTGAACTCGTAAAAGTAGTTTTTATTTCGCTACGTTCTAAGCCTAATGCTTCGCCGACGATCTGATAGATAGCATCTCGGCTCTCTTCATCCGCTGCAGTGCCTGTGAGCAGATAGCTATCACCGACTTTTTTGATTCCTATTGTCGATCCAACAAATTGGTCTTCAACTTGTTTTGTCAGCCTACCAATCAGAGGGTCAACAGTGACCTTTATTGTTCTAGTTTCGTCATTTTGTACAATCAGGATCTCACCATTACCGTTATCAACACCATAGATCACTACCTCGTTATCGCTGATCATATTGTAATTGACCACGTTAGAGTCAGTGGTAAAGACTGTATCGATAGGCGAGTGACTTTTTATCGTTCTTGCTCCCCCTTTTGAAAGATAGATCGTTTCGGCCTGCGCAAAGAGTGGCAAAATAACGACGAGTACTAAGATGCTTTTTAAGGTAAAAAAATATCCGCGTATCAGTTTTTTCACTTTTTAGCATCCTTATTATTCGCCCCGATTTTATCTTGCAAATCTGTCTCAGAAGGGAAAACAATCATGTCGAATTTATTCTCTATTTGATAAATTTTCTTTAGATCTGAACGAGACAGCTCGATGTCGATGGTATATTCTCCGCTCCTGCTATCTGATTGAATCTCTTCTGGTATGACACTTTTACCCTTCATCACTGGTGTAAGTAATTTTTTATTTTTGAAGAGCTTAACTATCCTCACTACAGATTCACCGCGATATATGGTCGATTTATTATCATGTTCTCGTTTGGGTGATTCGAATCTTATGTAGACATCGACCTTTGCACCGGGTAACAATCCATAAATATTATTCACATACTGTTTATTAAGATCGATGGTGTACCGATAAAACTTATTCGATTGTTGAAAAATTGGTTTATCTTTAGTGAGTAACGATTTAGTCAGCGTCGTTCCTTTATCCACCGACTCTTTAAGATAATATCCGTCAACGGTATCGGGTAGGTTGCGATCGGTTTCCTGATCGGTAATCTCCTCAACTTTCTCATCATAATCTTCTTTCGTTATTTGCTCACCTGCGGCAATGATTCGCTTAGCGATAAAATAGGTTACCGTAGGGGGTGAGTGTTGGGTTTCATCTACAGCGCCCCCCTCCCCAGATTCAGAGAAATACACCCCAACGATGCCTAATAAAAAAAGGACGATAGCAATTATAATAATCAGCCGTTGATTCACGTTAATCCCTAATTTATACAATTATACTTAGTAAATACCCGCCGGTTATTGCCACACCATAAGGAAGCGTTTTCGAAAATCTTCCTTTCGAGAAGCGATGGAAACAGTAGATAACCAGAATCAATGGCAAGCCTGAGAGGGCGACTAAAAAGATAAAATCAGGAATTTTCCCTAATGGAAATACCATTCCTAATACTGTAAGTAATTTTATATCTCCGGCTCCTACACAATGAATCAATACAAAGATTGCACCTACACTAAAAATCACCAGCGATGACATTACGTAAAGTGGCTGTCTATCGATTAACCAGAGTGTTATATTTAATAAAAATATAAAAAATACGCACTTATTTTCTATTATTCTATACCGAATATCGGTGTAACATATCCTGGCGAGTAATATCATTATAAAAAATATCATAGTAGTTTTTACGATAAAGGAGCATTAACTCCTTTATCGGCAGATGAGGAATTAACTTTACATGTCTCACTATATTAATTATTAACCGTACCTTTAATATTATTGCTTAGTGTTGTGAATTTTTCTGTAATAGCTGACACAAAAGAACCTTCATCCTTACCGAATACTACCAATAACATCGCGCTGATTGCCACAGCAATCACTGCATATTCAATTGCTGTTACACCATCTTCCTTACTAAACTTCTCCTTTAATTTACTTACGCCTTGAGCGATATAATTTTGACTATAAACGATACTATACATAATTTTATTATTCATAAATTTTCCTTGTTAAATGCCTTTTAATATCCACCTAATAATTAGCTATCATAACTCTCTATTTAGCAAGCGACTTCTGGATCAGATGCTACGTCATATGTAGATTTAATCAAGATACAGTTTCGATTTAAAAAAATGTCAGAAGCCAAAGCATAATAGTTTATATGGCTTATTTATTCTAATTAGAATAATTAAAAATAGAATTAATTAATATAAACGCTAAAATTAGTAGTGAGTTCGCTATAGATAGTTTTCTATTGAATTATATAATACGTTAAAGGCCATATTTTATTATAAATATCATGGGGAAAACATGGCAGGCACTAAGGGATTAGTTAAGGAAGAGATAATAAATACTATTATTTCTATGATTATACAAGGAAGCCTTAATAAAGGTGATTTCCTCCCCTCAATCCGTAGTATGAGTGCGCATTACAATACCTCTCGGGGTACAGTATTAGTCGTCTATAAACATTTAGAGTCTATGGGATATATTCAAGGATTCGAAAGAAGTGGTTACGTTGTCGCCATTGATCGGTGCGCTAACTCATCAGAGCCTAGGCTTCAGCACAGGGGGGCGTCTTCTAATCCTTACCATGAAGGCGAAGATCTAACCGAACGACAGCTTAACAAGTTACATCAGCGCAAACCCTGCAAACTGCCCCCTCACTTTATCAAACGCTGGGCCAGTAACTATGATAATTTTTCCCGTAGTCTTAACTCAATGAAAGGCGGTCACTTACAGCGTTTCCTAAAACTTTCAAGGGGTATTACGATTGACGAACGATCGCTATTACTCCTTTCTGGCTATCGAGAAGCCTTGGGGTTGATTGCCCTTTTTCTGCAACAGCAACAGAAGAAAGTCCTTATCGTCGAGGATCCCTGCTCGCCGGAGATCAAAGAACTCTTTAGGCTGTTCCACTTCGAGATTATCTCGGTGGCCACCGATGATCATGGGTTACGCGTCGATGCACTACCCGATATTCATGATGCCGCATTACTCTGTATGCCTACTTTGCAGTACCCAACCGCAACACGCTTAAGCGACAATCGCAAACACCAGCTTTATCGCTGGGCGTCTAAGCGTAAAATAATCATCATTGAGGATGATAGCTACGCGATGCTGGGCTTCGGTAAAAGCATCTCTCCTCCCCTATTTTTATGCCAGAATCGAGCCACCATTATCTATCTGACACAACTGGTCGAAATGCTGGGTTGTACCTATAATTTAGCGATTATCGGCCTCCCCCCGCTGTTGGAGGAGCCGTTTAAGCGACTCAATCAAAGCTTACACAGTCATTATCCTCCGTCGAGTTTTTTCATCGTCGAATCTTTTCTCTCTTCGACCTACCTAATGAAATACCTCACAACACTTATTGAGGAGCGGCAGGCTAAAGCTCGGATAGCTAAAATCATCTGTACAGAACAATTGATTACCCAAGACCTTAATTTCCAAGAAGAGAGCGGTTTCTTTTTCTTTTCCGCTAAGAAGGAGGATATCGCCGAGGAGTTAATTAATACCGTCTTCTTTCCTTTTCCCCTCGCAGCAGATGAGCAAAAGGACGCCTGGCATCTCCTCTTCCCTCATACCCTACTGACGTTATCAGAACTCGAAAAACTTAGGCTACAACTCTCTACTCCCTTATCAATTCCCCATAGGGTAAGCGATAAAACGCAAAAAAAAAGCCCTCATCTCTGAGGGCTTTATCAAGTCGTTAAGCGATTACGCTTGGCCTTTCACTTCTTTCAGGCCGTTAAACGTCGCTTTACCACCCAGTGCTTCTTCAATGCGGATCAACTGGTTGTACTTCGCGACACGGTCAGAACGGCTCATAGAACCGGTTTTGATTTGGCCTGCTGCGGTACCTACAGCTAAGTCTGCGATAGTTGCATCTTCAGTTTCACCTGAACGGTGAGAGATGACCGCAGTGTATCCCGCATCTTTCGCCATTTTGATCGCTGCTAAGGTTTCAGTCAGTGAACCAATTTGGTTGAATTTGATTAGGATTGAGTTAGCAATACCTTTTTCAATCCCTTCTTTAAGGATTTTGGTATTGGTTACGAATAAGTCATCACCGACTAACTGGATTTTATCGCCCATTACTTTGGTTTGATAGGCGAAGCCGTCCCAATCTGACTCATCCAAACCGTCTTCGATGGAAACGATTGGGTATTGCTTAGTCAGCTCTTCTAAGTAATGAGTAAACTCTTGAGAAGTAAAGGTTTTACCTTCACCTTTTAGCTCATAGTTGCCTGTCTCTTTGTTAAAGAATTCAGAGGCAGCACAGTCCATTGCTAAAGTAACGTCTTTACCTAACTCGTAGCCAGCCGCTTTTACCGCTTCAGCGATCGCCGCTAAGGCGTCAGCGTTGGAGCCAAGGTTTGGCGCATAGCCGCCTTCGTCACCCACTGCAGTGTTCATACCTTTAGCTTTTAATACTTTAGCTAAGTGGTGGAAAATTTCTGAGCCCATACGCACGGCTTCTTTCAAGCTTGATGCCCCAACGGGTTGCACCATGAATTCTTGAATATCGACGTTGTTATCAGCGTGCTCACCACCGTTGATGATGTTCATCATCGGTAATGGCATAGAGAACTTACCTGGGGTACCGTTAAGCTCTGCGATATGCTCGTAAAGAGGTTGGCCTTTTGACGCAGCAGCCGCTTTCGCCGCAGCAAGAGAAACGGCTAGGATGGCGTTCGCACCGAATTTTGATTTGTTTTCAGTACCGTCTAACTCGATCATGATGCTGTCGATGTTAGCTTGGTCTTTTGCATCTTTACCCGTTAACGCGTCAGCGATAGGACCATTAACCGCTGCAACCGCTTTGGTCACACCTTTGCCCAGAAAACGTGATTTATCACCGTCACGTAACTCCAGTGCTTCGCGGGAACCTGTAGATGCACCTGATGGCGCAGCCGCTAAACCTACGAAACCGCCTTCTAAATGCACTTCTGCTTCAACAGTCGGATTGCCACGCGAATCAATAATTTCACGACCGATGATTTTTACGATTTTGGACATGCGTTGTTCCTCAGTACTAGTTAAGCTAACGTTCTTAAATCTAAGACACACAGCCAGCGAAAGGTTCACTGGCTGCACCAAAAAGCTTACTTATCCAACCGCTTTTGAAAATCTACCGCGGCACCCACGAAACCTGAAAAGAGTGGATGTCCATCGCGTGGTGTTGAGGTGAATTCTGGGTGGAATTGACACGCAACAAACCAAGGATGGTTAGGGTTTTCAATAATTTCGACCAATTGATCGTCGCCTGAGCGACCCGCGATACGTAAGCCCGCTTGTTCGATTGGCTTCAATAAGAAATTGTTCACTTCGTAACGATGGCGATGACGTTCCACGATAGTACTCGAACCGTAGAGCTTGCGGACAATGCTGTCTTCGCTTAGCTGGCAAGGTTGGCTACCTAAACGCATGGTGCCACCTAGATCACTTTTCTCATCGCGTACTTCGAGGTTACCTTCTTCATCGCGCCATTCAGTGATCAGCGCAACAACAGGCGACTGGCAGGCAGCATCAAACTCCGTGGAATTAGCGCCTGGCATACCCGCTACGTTACGTGCAAATTCAATCAGCGCAATTTGCATGCCTAAGCAGATACCTAAATAAGGAATTTTATTTTCGCGGGCATATTGAGCGGTCATGATTTTACCTTCAATACCGCGCGAACCGAAACCGCCAGGGATCAGGATAGCATCCAGATCTTTTAGAACCTCAGTCCCGCGTGTTTCGACGTCTTGCGAATCAATCAATTTAATGTTGACGGTAACACGGTTCTTGAGGCCTGCATGCTTTAGGGCTTCGATAACAGATTTGTAAGCATCTGGCAGTTCAATATACTTACCGACCATACCGATAGTGACTTCACCACCGGGATTCGCTTCTTCATAGATGACTTGTTCCCACTCGGAGAGATCGGCAACCGGTGGGTTAAGGTTAAAACGCTTACAGATGTAGTCATCCAGTCCTTGTGATTTTAACATCCCAGGGATTTTATAGATTGAATCAACATCTTTAAGAGAGATAACCGCTTTCTCTGGTACGTTACAGAACAAGGCAATTTTTGCCCGCTCGTTAGCAGGTACCGCACGATCTGAACGACAAATCAGCATATCCGGTTGAATACCGATGGAGAGTAGCTCTTTCACCGAATGCTGAGTGGGTTTAGTTTTAACTTCGCCCGCCGCGGCCATATACGGCACTAGGGTCAAGTGCATATAAAGCGTGTGTTCGCGACCGACATCTACCGCCATTTGACGAATAGCTTCTAAGAAAGGCAGAGATTCGATATCCCCAACGGTACCGCCAATTTCGACTAATACCACATCGTGGCCTTCGCCGCCTTCGATGATGCGCTCTTTAATAGCATTGGTGATATGAGGAATGACTTGGATCGTTGCACCCAAATAATCGCCACGACGTTCTTTTCTCAGTACTTCAGAGTAGATACGTCCAGTCGTAAAGTTATTACGACGGCTCATGCGGGTACGAATAAAACGCTCATAGTGGCCTAAGTCGAGATCCGTTTCGGCACCATCGTCCGTGACAAATACTTCACCGTGTTGAGTAGGGCTCATCGTCCCAGGATCGACGTTGATATAGGGATCAAGCTTCATGATGGTCACTTTAAGACCACGAGCTTCGAGAATGGCTGCCAGAGAGGCTGCGGCAATGCCTTTACCCAGAGAGGAAACGACCCCGCCGGTCACAAAAATATAGTTAGTTGTCATGCAGAACCTGAAGGTTTAGGTTTAAAGACGGTGGATGCACCAGGACGGGAAAGCAGTATACCCGAAACTCTGTGGTGTCACAATTGCTCATTCACCCTCCTTCTCTGTTCAACTTGCTAGGATGATAACTAATTTGCCACGCCTCTCCTTTGATTTCAATCAGCAATCAATCGTCTAGCTAGCCTTAGCCTTTTCCTCCCGCTTTACCTGCTGCCAGGCCGATTCCATCTGGTCGAGCGTGGCGTGATCGAGCGTCAGGCCTTGGCCAAGGATTTTCTGTTCGACTTGTCGAAAGCGCCGTTCAAATTTTATGTTAGCCTTATGCAGGGCTGTCTCCGCTCGAGCACCTAAATGACGGCTAAGATTGACCGTTGCGAAAAGCAAATCGCCCAATTCCTCTTCGAGGCGTTCGGGATTACGGTCGACCATTGTCGCCTCTTCCATCACTTCGTCGAGTTCCTCTTTCACCTTATCGACCACCGGACCGAGGGTATCCCAATCAAAACCTACCGTCTGGCAGCGTTGCTGAATTTTATCTGCGCGCAGTAATGCTGGCATTGCATGGGGGATATCGTCGAGTAACGAGTGTTGGCTTTTTGCTTTACGCTCTTGCTGTTTGATCTGTTCCCAGCCCTGCGTCGAGGTTGCTTCAGTGAACAGATCGGGATGGCGGCGGATCAGCTTTTGCGTAATCGCTTGGCAAACACCCGCAAAATCAAACAGCCCTTGTTCCGAAGCCATCTGCGCATAAAAGACGATTTGAAAAAGTAAATCCCCGAGCTCTTGTTTTAAATCGCTGAAGTCCTGGCGCGCAATCGCGTCCAACACTTCATAGCACTCTTCTAATGTGTAAGGGGCAATAGTGTCAAATGTCTGCTGCTTGTCCCACTCACAACCTTGCTCAGGATCACGCAAGCGCTGCATCACTGACAGTAACTGCGACAATGATGAATCACTCATAAAAAACCTCTTAATAAGAAAAAACCACTCCTAAGAGTGGTTTACAGAAAATTAATGAAGCCGCTTGGCATCAATGACGTCAGGAATTTGGTTTAATCGAGAAATGACTCGCCCTAACACCTGCTGATTGTAGATTTCGATTTCCATATCGATGGTCGCGAGTTGTTTACGCGTATCGCTATGGCTCGATACACCCAGCACGTTTACTTTCTCATTGGCTAAAATGGTCGTAATATCTCGCAGCAATCCGCTGCGGTCATTGGCGACGACTCGTACCACTAAGGTGTAACCACTGGAATAGTTCTCACCCCATACCGCATCGACAATCCTCTCTGGGGCATGGTTAATCAATTCGGCTAACTGTTCACAGTCCGCGCGGTGAATCGAGATGCCCCGGCCTTGGGTGATAAAGCCAGTGATATCGTCACCCGGTATCGGCTGACAGCAACGGGCAATATGGTGCATAAGGTTACCTACCCCTTCCACCACAATGCGGCCACTATCCTTACGCGAGGCTTGGTGATTAGCTGATTTCTGAGTGAGCTGCTCTAGCGCTTTTTGATCTTCTTCTTCTGCGCTCGGTTTATAGACCTTCGCTTGTAAGAAGTTGACCATTTGATTCTGACGGATATCCCCGCCGCCAATCGCCGCTAAGATCTCTTCCATTGAAGTCATGTTATAGCGAGGAAGCAGGTATTTTTCGGCATCTTTCCAACTGATATCTAGCTGGTTTAATTCGTTATCGAGGATTTGCTTACCTGCTAGGATATTTTTATCGCGGTCCTGTTTTTTAAACCAGGCATGCACTTTCGCCCGTCCACGACTGGTGGTGATGTACCCAAGATGTGGATTCAGCCAATCACGACTCGGATTAGGCTGTTTTTGGGTGATGACTTCAACTTGGTCGCCCATTTGCAAGTGGTAGGTGAAGGGCACAATTCGCCCGCTGATTTTTGCACCGATGCAGCGATGGCCGATATCACTGTGAATGTGATAGGCAAAGTCGAGGGGTGTCGACCCGGCAGGTAGATCAATCACATCGCCTTTAGGCGTATAGACATAGACTCTGTCGTCAAAGACTTGGCTGCGGACTTCTTCGAGCATCTCACCGCTATCCGCCATCTCCTCTTGCCACGCAATCAGTTTACGTAGCCAAGCAATACGTCCCTCATGGCCCGCCGCGCCTCTTCCAGCTGGCGTGGTACTGCCTTCTTTATATTTCCAATGGGCTGCAACGCCTAACTCTGCATCTTCATGCATCTGTTTAGTTCGAATCTGCACTTCGACCGTTTGGCCTTTCGGTCCTAACACTACCGTGTGAATAGATTGATAACCGTTAGGTTTAGGATTCGCTACATAATCATCAAATTCGTTGGGTAAATGACGAAAGAGTGTATGGACGATACCGAGGGCTCCGTAACAATCTTGTAATCGCTCGGCGACGACCCTTACGGCCCTGACATCAAATAACTCATCGAAAGCCAGCGACTTTTTCTGCATCTTGCGCCAGATACTATAGATATGCTTAGGTCGGCCATACACTTCTGCACGAACGCCCTCCTTGCCCATCATCTCGCGGATCTGAGTCACGAAATTATCAATATACATTTCGCGATCGATCCGACGCTCGTGGAGCAGACTGGCGATTCTTTTATACTCTTCGGGATGCAGATAGCGGAAACAATAGTCCTCAAGCTCCCATTTCAGTTGACCGATCCCCAAACGGTTAGCAAGAGGCGCATAGATGTTGGTACTCTCTTTTGCGGCTAAGACTCTTTCATCTTCCGGCGCATCTTTCATTTCGCGTAAGTAGGCGATACGCTCTGCGAGTTTAATGACCACGCACCGAAAGTCTTCTACCATCGCCAATAACATACGACGAATATTATCGACCTGCTCCGAGGCCATCGAGTCATTTTGAATAGCTTTGAGCTGACGAATGGCATCCATATCCAATACGCCATTTACCAGGGAGAGGATACTAGTACCATAAGCATTTTTAATCTGCTCAGCATCAAGCACACCAGCGTTAGCTAATGGGAAAATCAGTGCGGCGCATAAGGTGTCACAATCCATACTCAGCGTCGTCAAGATTTCAACCATCTCAATACCACGACTCAGCAGAACGGCTTGCGAAGGATGGTCGATCGTTTTTTCCTGACAGTAACGCCAACAGGCCGTTAAATTTTCACCTGTCGACTCAGAGATGTTATGTAGACTCTCAATCCATTGCTCAGCCGCGAATTCTCCGGCCGGGTTGAGGTGCGCGCTTCTTACTGCAACCATGATGTCTCCCGCATAACTGTAGACTTACTGCTTAACGACGTTCAAACAACACCATCGACTCAAGATGTTCAGTGTGTGGAAACATATCTAGCAACGCCACCTTTACCACCCGGTATCCCAGCTCACCGGCGATTTGACTATCCCGTGCTAAGGTAGCAGGATTGCAAGAGATGTAGACAATACACTCCGGTTGTAACGCACACACGTAAGGCATGACCTCTGCCGCGCCAGCGCGGGCTGGATCCAACAACACTTTGGTGAAGCCTTGTTTTGCCCAAGGTTGCTGCGAAACATCTTGTTCTAAGTTGTGTTGATAAAAGGCAGCATTGCTGATGTTATTTCGCAGAGCATTGTACTCCGCCTTGGCCACTAATTCTGCTAAACCCTCAACACCTGTGACTGAACTCGCGAATATTGCTAAAGGAAAAGTAAAGTTTCCTACCCCGCAAAAGAGGTCGAGAATACGATCAGTCGGTTTGATATCTAACCATTTTATAGCGTTATCAACCATTTGTTGATTAATATTCGCATTAACTTGGATAAATCCTTGGGGATTAAAAAATAAATTTATCTTATTAATACCATACCATGGCATTTCCCCTGTCAGCAGAGTTTGTTGCTGTCCATCCGCTAAGAAAAGTGAAACAGAGTGATTATGCGAAAACTGTTCCAACTTTTTGATATCTTGAAACGATAGGGGGCGTAGATGCCTGAGTACCATCGTAACAGTGCTATTATCCGCCGCCACTAGCTCAACGTGCCCCAGCTGCGAGACGCCCTCAAGCTGCGATAAACAGCGATGTAAGGGTGGTAGCAAGGTATTGAGCCGTTGCACTAAAACGGGACAGTCTTGAACTGAAACAATCTCGTTGCTCTTCTTACGCCGAAAGCCCATGATCAGCCGACCATTGTTATCAACGCGTAAACTAAGTCGCGTTCGACGACGATAGTGCCAATTCTCTGCAGTGATCACCTCATCGATCTTCTCGACGCCTACTGGCTTAAGCAGTCGAACTAAAGCGCTGGCTTTCGATGTTTGCTGCAAAGATTCACTGATATGCTGCTGTTGGCAGCCACCACATTTCGAGTAAATGGGGCAGCGAGGCTCTTGGCGATCGGGACTTACGCGAGATAAGGTGACCAGCTTAGCGCGCATGTAGTGGCGCTTATCTTCGATAACCTCAACCTTGCCGACTTCTCCTGGAAGTAAACCTTCAACGAAACATGCTTTACCTTGGTAATGACCAACGCCCTGCCCAAATTGATCGAGCCCATCAACCGAGAGCTGGAAGGTTTTGCGAACGGAGAGTGTTTTTTTGGCTTTATAAAATTGCACCATAGCGAAGGTATTCCACAGGTAAAAATAGTGTTGTATGGGTGGCGTTAATTTCGTAAACGAAGTTAAGCTCTCCAACCAAACTGTTCTAGCATCCGCTGCCACGTATCATCCATTCCCGCTTCTAAGGTGATCGGCTGCTGCGTGAAAGGATGAATAAAAGAGAGCGTTGAGGCGTGCAGCATTAATCTTTGGCAATTAAAGTGTTCAGCCGCTCCCCGATTCTGTTTCAAATCACCGTGCGCCGTATCACCGATGATCGGATGACGAAGATGGGACATATGTCGGCGAAGCTGATGTTTACGTCCAGTTTGAGGGGCTAATTCCACCCAGCTATAGCGACAGCAATCATACCGTCCAACCGGATAAGGCATCTCCACTTGGGCTAAGGTTTTGTAATTGGTTATTGCCGACTGTGTAACCGGTTCACCCGTGGCAAACTTATCGGCAATTTTGTCATGCTCTTCACGTAAGGGATAATCGATTATCCCTTCACCTTGGATCCAACCTCGAACGATAGCATGGTAGGTTTTACTCATCTTATGCTGCTCAAAAAGCTGAGACAATTCCCGACCCGCCTCGCTAGACAAACCAAACACCAATATGCCTGAGGTCGGTCGGTCCAAACGATGGACGGTAAAGACATGCTGGCCTATCTGATCCCTTAAGGTTTGCATGACAAATTGTGTTTCGTGACGAGCCAACCAACTGCGGTGTACCAACATATTGGCTGGCTTATTAACAGCGATGATCCATTCGTCTTGATAAATAATCTCAAGCACAGGTAACCCTAAAACTTAACAGGTCCGCGATAGTAGCCGCTGCGAGTGAAGGAATGCTCTGCAGCCTCCTGACGTCCTAAAACCCTATTTTATTGTCTTAGCGACAAAAATCTTGGTGAAGGGCATGAAATCGGCTAAAACGCTGACCTAA
>DWRH01000080.1:0-23833 GCA_022318365.1 Anthoptus insignis
TGTTTCGCGTTCCCTGCCTTATTGTATTCGAATCACCACCTGCGCTGTGGCATTGAAGTGCCCGGTAGTTACCGCAACACCCGGAATTTTTTTAAAGGTGGCATTCAGCACCGAAGTGTAATTAGTCACACCATTTACCGACCCATTGGCACTGCTCCCTGACAGTACAGGGTACCAGCCATCGGCATTACCCCCGGTGGTGATAAATTGGTTGCTGAGAAAATTCATACCCGCGCCATTGCTCTGACTTAGCGTAACACCAACCCCCTGAGCAATATCATCCGAAGTACCATATCCATTAGAAATCAGATAGGTGACACCATTACCTGAGGTTTTTAATCCCAGATTAACCGCCGACTGGTAATTTTCTGGCGGTACCAGTACCCCGATAGCGGTTTGTCCAGCTGCAGTCCCACTGACTAATGCGGTCAATCCTGTTGTCGCTGGCGCCCCGGTCTGACAGGCAAACTGAATAGTGACCGGCATACTTCTTTGCCCACCCGCATTAAGCTCGCTAACGCTCATGCCGGGAAATGTCACTGAAGGCGTGGCATTGGTAACCGTACAGGTAGCAGCGCGGGTAGCGGTAACTTTCTGGTACAACTGTAACGATCCGGGCCAGTCAGCAAAGGCACTCTGGTAAACTGCATAGGGATTACCTGCCGCCATCCCCGGGGTAATGCCACCCCCATGAAAAACAATCTGTGCCGAGGCAAAGCCAACTGTCATCACACCTGAATTACTTAGCCCGGTGGAATCACTAACAGCGAAGAGCTCAGTGATCATCCCACTAAAGTTTTTCACTTTAACTAAATAGTAACCTTTAGAGTCACGATCAAGATCGGTCAGTTTGCGACCTTTCCAGTAATTGGTGTAGTGCTCTCCGGTGATACTGTTAGTCACCCGCAACGCGACATTTTTGAATCCTGTACGGTAAGCGTCAGCTATGCCATCCGCATCACCAATAGGCGTCATACCGGAGTAATAAGAGTTACCACGTGTTCCATACAATTCCCACAAATCATTACCGTCTTCGGGTGCACAGCGATACAGCACCTGTTCTGGTGAAACATAATACCCCTGACTAATGCCCAGATTGATAAAAGGCATACTGCCACTGGCTATTAATGTACCTGGTGGCTGAAACGCTGCCGAATTGATATTAATTGAAGTAGGTAAGCCCCCACTACTCCCCTGATAATCGCCTGGACCAGTCCATGTTTTAAAATCACCGGCACCAGGTTCAACATAGTTCGCCTGGTTGACATTGGTGGGTCTGGTGTCATAACGCACTGCACTACAGGCTGCATAGGTTTCTGCGGACGTGAGTAATACACAAGACACAAACACAACCCTGGATATAAAGGATGAAAATTGATTAATTACCATGATCGCGTCCTGTGTCCTGACAAACAGCTGTCAGTTTATATAAGTTTTTATCAGCGGCTTCTTTCCGAATATCGTAGTCAATCATACAGCGATCGGAAACATCTTTACCCCAACTCACCTGTAGGGTACCGTTGCGGGCAGCAGCACGAGCATAAACTTGTCCCCCCTGACCGACAACGCCGATTACATTACCTTTTTTATCAAAAACATCAGCGCCGAGAGGCAACATATCACCGTTTGCAAAATTTGATTTAACCAGCAATGGATAGCCAGTAATCGTAGCAAATTTAATTGCTACCGAAGAACCAGAATAAGGAGCAACTTTTACCTGATTTCCCACCAGTTCAGCATTTTTGTTAATTCCCTTGGTATCCAGAGCAATATCATTGTAACGATAAGGCAATAACGAGGGAATAATAGCGTAGCCAAAGCGATCAATCGTAGCTCCACGGCCATTCACTACTGCGGCACCCTCAGCCCCTTTTGCCTCTATAACGCCAAAGGTATCATTAATATAGGGGCCCAGAGTCAATCCGCCGGCATGGATTACAGCAGCCCCCCGGCCATTAGCACCAGCCTGCCAGTAATTATCACCATGACTATAGTTTGCACCCACTGTAGCAATGCTCATGTTTTTTTGCAGGTTCCCACTGAGGTTACCACTTCCATCATTGCTTTGTCTGGCTGCTGACAAGCCATAACTTAGGGTTTTCTCTTCGTCCAGCAGACCCGAAAGCGATGTCTGGTATGTGCTTCCCTGATCATTTTTTGACAGTGAATTTGATAAATAAGAACTGCCTGATGCGCCCCCCAACGGAATGGAAAAAGAAAGTAAGAATGAGTTCTCTGTTTTCCCTGACCGGTTACCGGCGTAGTACCCGGAAGAGTAGCCATCATCACTGTTAACAATATTATTAACAGACCCCGTTTTTTGTCGAATAACGGAAAGATTATAGTTAATATATTTATAATTATTATTGTAGCTAAGCTGTAATTGCTTATCTTTTCCTTTTTTACCGTAATAATTATTCAATGATGCCGATAATGATAATGATAATGATCCATAATTATTCAGACTTTGATTGATATTAACTGACAGTTGATCACGCTGTTGATAACTTGATGAAGTATAATTCTCATTATCTTTATACGCCTGTCGGGCACTCACTGCATCGATAAAGTCACGGTAATTTCGTGTCGAATAACGATAACCTGCAAATGTGAATGATGTCTGCGTTGCCCGAATCAAATGACTGTAATTGATTGCTGCGCGCCATCCTCTGATGCTTTTATCATTAATGTTTTTTGTGTTTGATAAAGCAAGGTTCATCCCTACCGCACCAAGAGAAGTACCAAAAACCAGTCCTCCGACCACAGACTGATAGTTATTACTGATACGAACAGCACCATTTCCTGTCAGTGCGTTAGATAGCCCACGCTCATAGGTCAGGTCACTAAAATAGGTATTAATATTATTGATATGACGGACTTTTCCTGCCGTCGCACTGTAACGTGACATTCCTGTACGCAGAGAGTCGGGAACTGCCGCGAAGGGAACAGTAAAGTTTACGATAGCACCATTGGCCTCATAGACTTCAACATCCAGATCGCCCTGATAGCTGGTCGGATAGAGATCCACTATTTTAAATGGCCCGGGGGACACCGTCGTCTGATAAATGATATTTTTATTCTGTTTGATAACCACTTTTGCGTTGGTATTCGCTGTTCCTGTAATGACAGGAGCATAACCCCGCATTGAATCGGGTAGCATACGCTCATCGCTTTCAATATGTACGCCACGATAGCCAACACTGCTTAACAAATTGCTTGATGTATAGTTATCGCCCAGACTGACCTGACTTTTCAGTGCCGGTAAGGGACGCATCAGATAGGTTCTGATGTTATCGAATTTTTTGTTGCTATAAGCCTGACTTGACGTATAAGTGAATGCAGACTGTTGACGAAAATGCCACAACCCCACATTCATTCCAGCGTTTATACCTGTATAAAACGAATCATAATCACTATGCCGATTAGCCAGCTTAAAATAGTTGGCATCGTAACTGATAAACGCCATAGTATTACCCGCATCCAACTGTGCAACATCAACCTGCCCACGTGGACCGGTGTTCATCAACGCCTGCGGTATACTGATATTTAAGCGTAGACTGGCCTGGTTGAAGCTCACCCTGACATTATCACTGTTTTTTTCCAGCTGAAAACATTGCCCGGTATTGGCAGTACCCTTAATTTTTTTCAGGATAGAATCGGCCAGCCCCAATGTATTGAGTAATTCTTCACTCAGACAAGGCATGGCTACTTTGTCACCGGTAATTTTTTTGAAATCAATATTACTTCTGGATATAAAGCTATCATTCACATAAATATCAACCAGATAACTACCCTGCTCGACACTACCTGGCTGATTGAATTTTTCCAAATCACTGACGCTTAGTTTAGTTCCCATCAGCAGATTGCTATCAAAATAAACATCGGAATTATTCTCATCGGCAGCATATAACTTGAAGGGAGTCATAATGAAAACGATGAGAATAGAGAGTCTATTCAATAAAAAAGGTAATTTAGTCCTGGGTGTAAATGACAGCATTATAAAGATAACTCCATTATCTTATTTTTTACGTGAAATGATCTTTTCTCTTGTTGCTCCAAAATCATCTACATAAAAAAGTTTCATCCCTGTAACTTTTTTCTCTTGTAGTTTATTTTCTTTAACTATCTTAATGGTACTTTCTGATAACGGACTTAATAGTGTAGTTCCGGTTTTATAAGTATTAGTACCGTCAAAAAAGACACCATTCACTACGGACACATAGAAGCGCGAAGCGTTAGAAAAAGTCACTTCCATTTTTTTTAAATTAGGTTCTTTGTAAAATACACTGGCTACTGAGTTAGCTGATTCTTTGGCAATTGCATCAGGTCTGTAAAAAATTTTTACCCGATTTTTCAGCATAATTAACATTTTATTTTGATCTGCACTTTTTGGATTAACGGGTGGAATCTGTAATGCATTTAAATAAAATATCGACTCCCGGTCTTGGGGTAGTTTATCACCCGAATACATAATCCTTACTGTCTGCCCCATTTCTGGTTCAATCCTGAATACAGGTGGAGTGACAATAAATGGGCTTTTCGCTGTTTCTGGAGTTGAGTTGACATCACCGGAGTCTGTCCAAATCTGCATTACGTTTGGCACATCATCCTGATTCGTCATCTGAATACTTTCTTGTTGTGAGCTGCTGTGATAGATCACTCGCGTATTCAACATCACGACACTTGCTGATACATCACAGGTAAACATCATTACCATGAAAAAAAATATTTTATTAATTCTGAGTTCCATTCAAATTATTCCTTTTTTATAAATCATCCAAACCCGATTTAATTACTTAATTTCATTGCTATATATCTGCATTTAATACCCACATCCATGCTAAAAAAAGCAGATAGTGAGGTATTCCATAACAGGAATACCCCAAAACACTGTCTAACAAGAGACAGAAAATAAAAGAATTATTCTTTAATTGATACTGTAATTAAATGTAAGAAACAGCGTATTGTACGCTACCTAACACTGAACCAGGCGTCGCGCTTCCTTGCTCACTGATATAGCGAACAGCAAAGTCATGAGAAGCAGAAGTTTGACCGACATCAATAACCAGACCTGCGGCAGAGTAACCATTCACACCTGACAGATCAAAAGGAGTAGTCCCTGCAGGATCAAGAAGCTGTAATGCAACGTTAGTCGCAGTACCTGAATTGCCGAGGTTACCATCTGCAGTCACATTGTTACCCACAAATACAGTATTCACTGCCTGAGAAGTACCAACCGGTGCAGTACAACCGGAAAGGGCGATGGTGAAGGCAGTTTGACCAGCAACAGATCCTGCGCTGCTCAATGCAGTATCGGCAACAGTTGGCAGTAATACAGTGGGGCTTTTGGCGTTACCATTGACAGATACAGAGCAAGTCTGTTTAGTCACTTCTCCCTGGAAATTAATAGTATTTGCACTTGGAGCGGCAAAAGCTAATGCAGGAAAAAGAGATGCAGCAACAATACAAAGTTTGATGTTTTTCACTAGAATATCCTTATCTGATGAAGTTATTAATATCAAATTCACCGCATCGTACAGTGAGTAACGCCTTGATACTAATATATTTTATGACGAAAAATGTTAAGTTTTATTTAAAGCATAGTTAAGTATTATTTCAATACATCGCCAAGCTTGTTAAACATTATCGTTTTTTTTGTTCTTTGTTTGCAATACAAAAGAAGTGTTTTTTTTTGGGTATTTCTTCGGATTATAACTTAACTCTGGCTCCGGGAGGTAGGACAGCCATTTTTTAAAATATACAACAAACTCTTGTAAACTCTCTTAAGTCAGAGTCTATATATATATCAGACTACCTGATATAGCTAAAACGAAAATCGGTGAACAGGTGAAAAAAACACCACCCCGTGCATTAATAAAAAGGATAACAATGATACAAAAAAATAATCAATACTATGATAATTTAATGCATAAATAATATCAGATTGAATCTCTGCAGAAGGAGAACCAATAGAGAATCAAATCAGGTAGATTACTGGGCAAGTACATAGCCGCAAAGTATCTCCACGCTCATCAATTGTGGTAAAGAAAGAGGGAAAAGTAAGAGTGATAATAAGAAAAATAATACTACCACTCTCAACAGCGAATAATCTTTTGGCAGGACGAAAAAGAGTTCTTAGCTAATATAACTTAGCGCTGATAGATAATTTCGACGCCTTCATCATCTTCGTCGTCCCAGTCATCATCCCAGTCGTCCTCTTCTTCAATAGCATTTTCTGCTTCCTGAAGTTGTTCACGATGATAATCGTCCCACATAAACTCAACTTTCTCTACAGCCTTGTCTGCCGTTTCAGCCTCTTTAGGATGCGCATTGATGAACGACATCAAATCCCAGAGTAGTGGTGTGACGCCTTCGCGATTAGCAGCAGAAATCATGTAATACTTTTCTGTCCAGCCCAGCGCATCAACCACCGCTTTGGCTCTCGAGGCGGCTTCCTCAGTATCGAGAAGGTCGACTTTATTAAAAATCAACCAGCGTGGCTTATGGAACAGTTTTTCACTGTACTTCTCCAGTTCCTGGAGAATAATACGCGCATTCTCTACCGGATCAGATTCATCAATCGGTGCTAAATCAATGGTATGTAATAATATGCGACAACGCTCAAGATGTTTCAAAAACCGGATCCCTAAACCGGCCCCTTGCGAAGCACCTTCGATTAGACCGGGTATATCCGCCACAACAAAACTTTGCTGGTTATCCATACGTACTACGCCGAGACTCGGCACCAGAGTCGTGAACGGGTAATCGGCAACTTTAGGTTTTGCTGCAGATACGGCACGAATAAACGTCGATTTACCGGCATTAGGTAACCCAAGCATACCAACGTCAGCCAGCAACATGAGTTCCAGCTGAAGATCACGCGTTTCACCTGGCGTACCCATGGTTTTTTGCCTCGGAGCACGGTTTACCGAAGATTTAAAACGGGTATTACCGAGGCCATGCCAACCGCCTTTGGCCACCATCTGCTGCTGACCATGGTGAGTCATGTCACCAAGTGTCTCACCCGTTCCCTGGTCAATAATACGGGTGCCAACAGGTACTTTGATGACAATATCTTTGCCACGTTTACCGGTACAGTCACGACTTTGTCCGTTCTGTCCACGCTCAGCCCGGAACGATTTTTCAAAACGATAATCGATCAGGGTATTCAGGTTTTCATCTGCCTGAAGGTATACATCGCCACCGTCGCCACCGTCGCCACCATCAGGTCCACCTTTGGGGATATATTTCTCACGTCGGAAGCTGACACAGCCATTGCCACCATCACCAGCAGCAACAAGAATTGTGGCTTCATCAACAAATTTCATTTCATTCTCCGGATCTCTTGCACCCTGGCTACAACACTGAACCGTCTGGTCACGGACTAATAGCGTATTTATGCGATGGGAGCGACAGGTACTGAATATCGTTTCGTCAATGTGTTACTGCTTCCTGATGGTCGCAATAATAGTGACAAGAACGCGAATACGTTCAAGCTTACACCATCCGGGAGCCGTACCGAAATACCAGGATGTAAAGATGCTGCAACGATAGAACAGAATGTAAAAAGCCCCGCATACTGAGCGGGGCTTTCGTGTTAAGTGCAAAAAAGGATATAGCCTCTTTTACAGACCCGAAATTTATTCAGCTACAATGCTGACAAATTTACGATTGTTAGGGCCTTTCACTTCGAATTTGATTTTTCCGTCTGCAGTAGCAAACAGAGTGTGATCACGTCCACAACCTACGTTGGTGCCTGCATGGAATTTAGTTCCACGTTGACGGACGATGATGCTACCTGCCAGTACAGACTCACCACCAAAACGTTTAACACCCAGACGTTTTGCGTTGGAATCGCGACCATTTCGAGTTGAGCCGCCAGCCTTTTTGTGTGCCATTTTTCAGTTCTCCTCTTAGGCGCTGATACCAGTGATTTTCACATCAGTGAACCACTGACGATGACCCTGCTGCTTACGGTAGTGTTTACGGCGACGGAATTTTACAATTTTAATTTTGTCACCACGACCATGAGCAATAATTTCTGCTTTGATGACGCCACCAGAAACCAGTGGTGCACCAATTGTTACTTCTTCGCCGTTAGCAATCATCAGAACCTGATCGAAAACCACTGTTTCGCCGGTCGCGATATCAAGCTTTTCCAGGCGAACGGTTTGACCTTCGCTAACCCGGTGTTGTTTACCACCACTTTGGAAAACCGCGTACATATAAACTCCGCTTTCGCGCTCACCATGGTTTGTTTCAGGCTGCGCTATAAATATTCATAATAGGGCGCGAATTCTACGCAAATTCGCTGCTAATGACAAGTGCATGTTGTGAGGTATTACAGAAAAAAACGTAAAGCAAAGGGAGGCATTCCCCTGTCGGAATTTTCTAGTACAATTGAAGGTATTCTTCTCTCCACCGACACAAGCTATGATGCTTATCGTGTCGGCACTCAGATCAATAACTGAAAAGAACAGATGAACTTAGAACAAATCAACGCACTTACCGCACAGGATATGGCTGATGTTAATGCAGTGATTCAGGCAGAGCTCAACTCTGATGTTCCGCTGATCAACCAGCTCGGTTATTACATCATTAGTGGTGGCGGAAAGCGTATCAGGCCCATGATTGCCGTACTGGCCGCTCGCGCGCTACATTATAGCGGACAGCAGCATATCACTGTTGCCGCATTGATTGAGTTTATCCATACCGCAACCTTACTGCATGATGATGTGGTTGATGAATCTGATATGCGCCGTGGTAAGGCAACCGCCAATGCCACCTTTGGCAATGCTGCCAGTGTATTAGTGGGTGATTTTATCTACACGCGAGCCTTTCAAATGATGACGCGTCTTGGTTCTTTGCGCGTACTCACCCTGATGTCAGAAGCCGTGAATGTGATTGCTGAAGGTGAAGTACAGCAACTGATCAACTGTAATAATCCTGATACCACGGAAGAGAGTTATATGGCGGTTATTTACAGTAAAACAGCCCGACTGTTTGAAGCTGCCGCGCAGGCATCCGCGATATTAGCCTCAGCAACACCTGAACAGGAAAATGCGCTGCAGGAGTATGGTCGTTTCATCGGCACGGCGTTTCAGCTCATCGATGATTTACTCGATTACAGTGCTGATGATCAAACCCTGGGGAAAAATATTGGTGACGATCTCAGTGAGGGCAAACCCACTCTTCCTCTGCTACATGCTATGCAACATGGCACACCCCAGCAGTCAGCAATGATCCGTAACGCAATAGAGCAAGGCAACGGGCGACATCTGCTTGATGAAGTACTGGAAACCATGCATCAATGTGGTTCACTGGAATGGACGCGTCAAAAAGCAGAACAGGAAGCGGATAAAGCCATCACAGCACTCATGGTGTTACCCGACTCTCCATGGCGTGATGCTTTGCAATCTTTGGCCCATATGTCTGTACAACGCCGCTATTGATCCTCTGCTCCACTGTGCGCAGGCTGACTTCGCACAGTGATACCCGGTTAACCACCTGCAGGCCCCCCACAACAACCGTTCTTCAGCTCTCCCCCTTTCTTGCCGATCGCATAATAATTTTTGGACATTACTGGAAATAACAGGTTATTATTTGACTTAAATAAAAACCAGTGTTTCGCTATCATTTCTGAACAATAACCAGAGTCGGGAGCGTATTCTCACTATCTCCCATGTGCACAAGGAGGGCTTCACATGCTTACAAGAAAACAAGACTGGCATAATGCGGATATCATCGCTGCATTACGTAAAAGAGGTACATCACTGGCGGAAGTGTCTCGCCGCGCGGGGTTAAGCTCGTCCACTCTGGCCAACGCACTGTTCAGGCCCTGGCCTAAAGGTGAATGGCTGATTGCCGATGCCATCAAGATTCATCCGGCGGAGATCTGGCCCAGCCGCTATTATGATCCCGTCAGTGCAAGGTTGATCGACAGAAAAAAGTTAATGCGTTAGTAAAACGGGTTAAACGGTAGTTTCCTACCGTTTTCAATAAAGGATCAGTCTTATTCTGCTGCGCTGATCCTTGTCATATTCGCACCAAGCCCTTTGAGTTTCTCTTCGATATTCTCATAGCCACGGTCAATATGGTAGATGCGGTCAACAACCGTTGTACCGTTAGCAATACATCCTGCAAGCACTAAACTCGCCGAAGCTCGCAAATCAGTAGCCATTACCTGAGCGCCTGATAACGTTTTTACACCATGACAAATCAGCGTATGGCTCTCAATTTCGGCATGTGCTCCCATTCTGATCAACTCAGGAATATGCATAAAGCGATTTTCAAAAATCGTCTCTGTTACCACTCCGGTACCTTCAGCCACTAAATTCAACAGACTAAATTGTGCCTGCATGTCAGTGGGGAAGCCAGGGTGTGGAGCAGTACGAAAGTTGACCGCTTTCGGCTGTTTACCGTGCATATCCAGTTTGATCCAGTCCGGCCCGGTTTCAACATCCGCACCCGCTTCACGCAGTTTTGCCAGCACGGCATCAAGTGTATCTGGTTGAGTATTACGGCACAGGACACTGCCGCCGGAAACCGCCGCTGCCACCAAGAATGTACCTGTTTCGATACGATCTGGCAGTACACGGTAGCTTCCTCCACCCAGCCGCTCTACACCTTCTATCGTGATACGATCGGTTCCCGCACCGCTGATTTTTGCTCCCAGGGTGTTAAGGAAATTTGCCGTATCAACAATTTCAGGTTCACGCGCCGCATTCTCGATAACAGTAATACCGGTTGCCAGGGTAGCCGCACTCATGATCGTCACGGTAGCACCAACGCTTACCTTATCCATGACGATGTTAGCACCTTGCAGACGCCCGTTGACTGACGCTTTTACATAACCCTCTTCCAGGCGAATGTCAGCACCTAACTGCTCCAGGCCTGAAATATGCAAATCTACCGGCCGGGCACCTATTGCACAACCACCCGGTAAAGAGACCTGCCCTTGTCCAAAACGGGCCACCAGCGGGCCTAAGGCCCAGATAGAGGCACGCATTGTTTTTACTAACTCATAGGGTGCACAGTAGACATTCACTGCACTGGCATCAATCAGAACGGACTCGCGATGCGTTATTTTTACCCCTAACTGTTCCAACAATTGCATCGTGGTATCGATATCTTTTAGCCGGGGAACATTTGTAATTTCTACCGGTTCTTCAGCCAGCAATGCAGCAAAAAGAATGGGCAATGCCGCATTTTTCGCACCAGAAATGGTGACTTCACCACTTAAACGAGTCGGCCCCTGTATACGGAATTTATCCATTTCAACTGATTCTCTCTGTTAATAAGCCGTTCATACTGTGCCCATCTGCTGGGCAGCACCGCCGGGCTGTTGATTTGGCTAAAAGCCATTCAGTTTACGGTCACGCGCCCATTCTTCAGGAGTATACGTTTTAATCGATACGGCATGAATACGATTATCAGCAATAAACGCCATCAAAGGGGCATACACCACCTGCTGTTTTTTGACACGGCTCAATTCGGCAAACAAGTCACCCACGGCGATAACCTGAAAATGGCTACCATCACCAGTAACGTGAACTTCCTGCAAAGGGAGCGCATTCATCAATACGCTCTGAATTTCATTATTTTCCATGCGACTTATAAAGTAGAGTTGTGTGAATGAAGGGCCTATTTTAGAGGAAAGCCCTGTCGGCTGAAACAGGCAAAACCTCTGCGAATGCAGAGGTTGTGGTAACTCTATGATTGTCAGGTGATTACAGGTTGGAACTTGATAATATTTTGCAGGTTATACAGCGTAATCAGCGAGCTTAGCTTCCCGGAAACGCCGGTCAATACCGGACTTATTCCTTCACTAACCGCAATTTGCAACAGGTGAACCAGCAGAGCCAGGCCCCCCGAATCAATATGGTCGATACCAGAAACATCGATCAGTTCGACTCCGGCCATCGCCTGCTGGCGTTCCGACCACAATACCTGCAACGTATTTTCTTTCAGGCAACCACGAAGGTATAACGTCTGACCTTCACCGTGCCATTGTAAGGTGGCATCCATTAAGGTTGTTTATCCAGGGTAATAGGCTGGTTCGCGTAAGACTGCAGTTGTGCGGTAAGCCCTTCAATGCCTTTGATTCGCAACGTATCACCCCACTCATTTTGTTTGGTGGTAATCATACTAATACCTTCAGCAATCATGTCGTAAGCCTGCCATTCTGCCGTACGACTATTTTTTCTCCACTGAAAATCAAGGCGAACTGGCGGTCGGCCATTCGGGTCCATAATGGTGACCCTAATGGCAATAATGGTTTTATCAGCATAGGGCTGCTCAGGCGCAACCTGATAAGTTTGACCATGATAAAGCGCCAGGGCCTGGCCATAAGCCTGTGCAAGATACTCGCCGAATGCTTTAAAATAAGCATCACGCTGTGCAGGGGTAGCATCTTTGTAATAGGTACCCAGTACCAGTGCTCCTGCGTACTTTATTTGTACATAAGGCAGCAGTTCTTCGCGCACTATCTCTCGCAAATAATCAGGATTTTGCCTGATTTTATCTTGTTCATTCTTCAGGCGATTAAAGGTTTTTTCTGCCGCTTCATTCATCAGGCTATAGGGATTTGTCTGATCCGTAGCCGCCTGGGTAACCAGCGGCGCTACTATCATCAACGTGACCATCAATATTCGCTTCAGCATCATTTATCCTCTTGTTAATGCGTCACAGTGGAAGGGGAAGTATCGCTATTTTTATCACCGCTATCTTCAGATGAACTTGCTTTAGTATTATTGTTTTTGTATAAGAATTGCCCAATAAGGTCTTCAAGCACAACGGCTGATTTAGTATCCTGGAGCGTGGAACCGTCTTTCAGTATATTCACTCCCATATCCGGATCATCAAACCCCACGTTGAGCGTCAAATACTGTTCACCCAATAACCCGGCGGTATTGATAGCCAGAGAGCTTGTGTCTGGCAACTGGTTGTATTGATCTTCAATCGCCATCGTCACCCGGGGTACTAACGTTTTGTTATCCAGCACAATATCGGAAACCCGTCCAATCACTACACCACCTATTTTGACCGGTGCGCCGACTTTCAACCCACCAATGTTGTTGAAGGTGGCATATAACCGCCATGTTGGCACATTGCCCAAAGATTGAACATTAGCGACCCTCAGACAGAGGAAAAGTGCTGCCAAAAGCGCTAACAGTATAAATATCCCTACAAAGACTTCGCTTTTTTTCGTCTGCATTACATCAATTCCCAAACATCAGTGCCGTAAGCACAAAATCTAATCCCAGTACAGCGAGTGACGCATGCACCACAGTTCGGGTTGTCGCCCGGCTGATCCCTTCCGAGGTTGGAATGGCATCATAACCATTGAAAAGTGCAATCCAGGTCACAGCAAAAGCAAAAACAATACTTTTGATGACACAATTTATTACGTCATGCCGGACATCCACCGCACTTTGCATCGCGGACCAGAAGAAACCACTGTCTATTCCTTTCCAGCCCACACCCACTAATGCACCACCTGCAATACCCACTGCTACAAAAATGATGGACAGCAAAGGCATACTAATCAGACCTGCCCAGAAACGTGGCGAGATAATACGCCGCAACGGATCAACTGCCATCATTTCCATGCTGGAGAGTTGTTCAGTGGCTTTCATCAGGCCAATCTCGGCGGTCAGTGCCGACCCTGCCCGACCGGCAAACAACAACGCGGTCACCACCGGACCCAGCTCACGTAACAAAGAAAGTGCCACCAGCATACCGAGACTGGTGTCAGCGCCGTAAGTGGTCAGTACCAGATACCCCTGTAACCCGAGCACCATGCCAATAAACAACCCGGAAACAACGATGATCAACAGTGATAATACACCGAGACTATATAACTGCTTAATCACTAACGGTGCATGTTTACGAAACTGGGGAATACCAATTAATGCATGAAATAGCATCAGGCCTGCACGACCAAAACCGGCACAAGTCGCTATGCCTTGCTTACCGACCATTGCTAATAATCTCATCACCATCACGTTATTGACTCCCTGTACCGATAAGATCCTGCAGATAATCACCAGCAGGAAAACGGAAAGGTACAGGCCCGTCCGCCAGGCCATCAATGAACTGACGAACCCGCGGATCGCTGTTTTCCTGCAGCCCTTTCGCTGTTCCCTGGGCAATCACCTGTTGGCCGGCAATGATATAAGCATAATCGGCTATACTCAGCACCTCAGGCACATCATGGGAGACAACAATACAGGTGGTACCGAGCGAATGATTCAGTTCATCAATCAATTTGACCAATACTCCCATCGTGATGGGGTCCTGACCGACAAAAGGCTCGTCAAACATAATCAGATCAGGCTCAAGCGCTATAGCTCTTGCCAGTGCAGCCCTGCGAGCCATACCACCTGAGAGCTCAGAGGGCATTAATTCAGCAGCCCCGCGCAGCCCCACGGCTTCCAGCTTCATCATCACTGTAGTATGCAGCAGAGGTTCAGGTAAATGCGCATGCTCCCGAAGTGGCCAGGCAACATTGTCAAACACGGTGAGGTCGGTAAACAGGGCACCGGATTGAAACAACATACTCATTTTTTTACGCGCGTGATAAAGACGGCTGCGTGACAGTGTGGGTATGTTTTCACCATTAAACCAAATTTCACCGCTGTCAGGATGCAGTTGTCCACCGATTAGCCGTAAAAGCGTGGTTTTTCCAATCCCGGAAGGCCCCATAATGGCAGTAATTTTTCCTTTGGGCACCGAAAGCGAAATGTTATCAAAAACCTTTCGATCACCTCGCGAAAAATTGACCCCCTGAATATCGACCAAATTGGTTAACTCTTGGCCCATAACTATCCTTATCTCATCTGTACCTTCGATAGATTTTAACGCTGATGGTAACGTATTACCGGGGAAACAAGATACCTTTACAGAAACTTACTTCAAAACCCGGGATAAATTTGCCATCTGTTTTACTTTTTGTTCTGCTGCCGTCAGAATCTCGGTCAGTTTACCCATTTAGCTCTTTACGTTTATCCCATGGACACAACCATAAATCCTGCTCCCACCAGACTAGCGACATGTTTTGTGGTTGATGGCAGGTAGCAGAGTCTGCTGGATAGCTATTCAACCTTGCACCAGGTAAAACCATAACAATACCTGATCAAAGGATTTTTCATGCTTGTTGCTACTGTATTATTTATTATTGGCTCTATTTTACTTGCCTACGGTGCAGACCGCCTGGTCTTTAGTGCGGCAATACTCGGACGTCGGTTAGGTATTCCACCCTTCGTTATCGGCATGACGGTAGTGAGCATCGGCACATCGTTACCTGAAATTATTGTTGCTATTTCAGCCGCCACTCATGGCCAGATCGATATTGCTGTCGGCACAGCGCTCGGCTCCAATATGGTCAATATTCTGCTGATCGTGGGAGGCGCAGCATTACTCCACCCGCTGACACTCCAGTCTGAATTAATTCGCCGTGAGCTTCCTCTGATGCTCCTGGTATCGCTCCTTTGTGGCATTATTCTTTTTGACAGTACACTCAGTCGTTATGAGGGTGCGCTGCTGCTCGTCACCGCTATTGCCTATCAATTGTTTATGATTCATCTGGCACGCAACAACGGAAACAACCGTCAGCAAGATACCCTGACCCGTGAACAACTGGCCGAACTTCCACGAGATGATACCAGTCATACGGTCGCCTTCTTATGGTTAGTCATGGCCCTGGTCATTTTGCCGATTTCTACGCGAATGGTCATCGATAATGCTACCGTTATAGCTGATTTTTTTGGCGTAAGTGAATTAGTCATCGGCTTGACTCTGCTGGCGATAGGTACCAGCCTGCCTGAATTAGCCACAGTGATAGCCGGCGCCCTAAAAGGGGAAGATGATATTGCCATCGGCAATTTGATCGGTTCAAATATCTATAATATTACCATTGTGCTGGGTGTCCCGGCACTGCTGCATCCCGGTACGATTGATGTACAGGCTTTTGCCCGTGACTATTGGCTCATGCTTTGTGCTAGTGCAGTTTTCACCCTGCTATGTCTGCAGAAAATGCGCAGACTGGGAAGATTGACCGGGTTTCTGTTGTTAGTCGCTTTCATTACCTGGATTGCTTTCCTCTACTTGTTTCCCGGCACCACTATTTTATAAAAGGACTTGACCTATGGTAACCCGCTCTATTGCCTCAGGCTTCAGTTTTCAACAGGCAGGAAAAGAAGTACTGACTATTGAACGTCAGGCACTGGAACAACTGGATCAATATATCAATCATGATTTCAGCCTCGCCTGTGAAAAAATATACCATTGCTCAGGAAAAGTCGTGGTGATGGGCATGGGTAAATCAGGACATATTGGTAAAAAAATTGCCGCCACTTTTGCCAGTACCGGTACTCCGGCTTTTTTTGTTCATCCCGCTGAAGCCAGCCACGGTGATTTGGGCATGGTAAGTCAGGGTGATGTGGTGCTTGCAATCTCGAACTCCGGTGAGTCTGCAGAAATTTTAGCATTGATTCCCGTCCTCAAGCGTCTGCAGGTCTCCCTTATCAGCATTACCAGTCGCCCCGAAAGCACGATGGGACGCGCCGCAGATATCCATCTGTGTGTTAAAGTGCCGATGGAAGCCTGTCCACTAGGTCTGGCGCCCACATCAAGCACTACGGCGACTCTGGTGATGGGTGATGCTCTTGCCGTTGCTTTGTTACAAGCGCGTGGTTTCACCGCCGAAGATTTTGCCCTCTCTCACCCGGGAGGCGCATTAGGAAGGAAACTGCTACTGACGGTTGCCGATATCATGCACAGTGGGGAGGCTATCCCCTTCGTCACGCCAGAGGCCTCATTACGGGATGCCCTTTTTGAAATGACCAAAAAAAATATGGGATTAACCGTCATTTGTGCATCAGACATGAAAATTAAAGGGATCTTTACTGACGGTGACTTACGGCGTGTTTTCGAGCAAGGGATGGATATTATTCATGCTCCAATTGATACAGTCATGACGCCTGGTGGTATTCGAGTTCATGCTAACATGCTGGCAGTTGATGCGCTGAATATCATGCAGAGTAAAAATATTACTGCGCTTCTGGTCGCTGATGGCGATCATTTGCAGGGAATCGTACACATGCATGATATGCTTCGCGCTGGTGTTGTCTGATAAGGATTAGATAATAATGACGCTTTTTTCACCTGATATCGAAACCTGCTACGGTACAGTCACCTCGCAAGTCATGCATCGCGCCAGCCAGATTCGTCTGCTCATCTGTGATGTAGATGGGGTAATGTCTGATGGACTGATTTATCAGGGTAATCAGGGCGAAGAGCTCAAAGCATTCAATGTGCGTGACGGTTACGGCATTCGCTGTCTGCTGGATGCCGGTATTGAGGTTGCCATTATCACCGGTAGAAAAGCCAAACTGCTGGAAGACCGCTGTAAAACGCTGGGTATCAGTCATCTTTTTCAGGGGCAATCAGATAAAGTGGTAGCCTTTAATGCACTACTGAATACACTGGAGCTCAACGCAGAGCAAGTCGCTTATATCGGCGATGATATGATTGACTGGCCAGTAATGGCTCAAGTGGGGTTAAGTGTTGCCGTTGCCGATGCTTACCCACTGCTGCTACCCCGTGCCCATTATGTCACCCGTATCGCTGGTGGCCGCGGAGCAGTAAGAGAAATTTGCGATCTTATCCTGATTGCTCAGAACAAATTCGAACAAGCCAGAGGACAATCGGTATGAGTAGATCCCGCCGCTGGATTACACTACTGCTGATATTGATTACGATTATTCTGGTCGGCTGGAATCTGGCTGATCGTCGTAATGCACCCGTTACCGTCAATACCAATATTCAGGAGCCTACCTACACCAGCCAGACCTCAGATACGGCGGTGTATAATCCGGAAGGCAAACTGAGTTACAAATTACGTTCCGCTGAGGTGACCTATTTTTCTGCTGATGCTACCAGCTGGTTTGAGCATCCATTGATGACGACGTATGACGAAAATCGCACAGCCACCTGGTCGGTAAAATCTGACAAAGCAAAACTGACCAATGACAGAATGTTATATCTTTATGGTCATGTCGTTGTAGATAGCCTGACAGAAACGTCACAACTGAAACAGATTAAAACGGATAACGCCATCATCAATCTTGTTACCCAGGATGTGACCTCTGACGATGAAGTTACGCTTTACGGTAGCAATTTTGGTTCTACTGGCCTGAAAATGCGTGGAAATTTACGGAATAAAACAGCTGAGCTGATCGAAAAGGTGAAAACCTCCTATGAAATTGAAAAAAAACCATAATTTAATATCTCTGACCATCAGCCTGCTGCTGGCAGCCAGCTTGCCTGCCCAGGCTCTGAAAGGAGACACCGATAAACCGGTATTTGTAGACTCGGAGAATCAGTCTCTTGATATGCAAAACAACGTCACTACTTTTAGCGGTAACGTTATTATAAATCAGGGGTCTATAAAAATCACTGCGGATAAAGTGGTGGTAACCCGCCCTGATGGCGACAGCAAAAAAACCATTATTGATGCCTGGGGTAATCCGGCTACATTCTATCAGCTACAAGATAACGGCAAACCCGTCAAAGGGCATGCACAGAAAATGCACTATGAACTGGCGAAGGATTTTGTCGAGTTGACCGACAATGCCTATCTTGAGCAACTGGATAGCAATGTGAAAGGCGACCGTATCACCTACCTGGTCAAAGAGCAGAAAATGCAGGCCTATAGTAATGCCAGCAAACGTGTTACCACTGTGCTGGTGCCTTCGCAACTTCAGGAAAAAACGCCTCCGGCAAAAACCAGAGCTGAGAGGTAACCGATGGCTACATTGATCGCTGATAATCTCGCTAAAGCATATAAAGGGCGGCGCGTTGTCGAAGATGTCAGCCTGAAAGTTAACTCGGGTGAGATAGTCGGTTTACTTGGGCCGAATGGAGCAGGTAAAACCACTACGTTTTACATGGTGGTAGGCATTGTTACGCGTGATGCAGGTAAAATTACCATTGATGATGATGACATCAGCCTGTTACCGCTTCACGCCCGTGCCCGGCGTGGAATTGGCTATCTTCCTCAGGAAGCGTCTATTTTTCGGCGTCTCAGCGTCTACGACAATTTGATGGCCGTATTACAGATCCGTAGTGATCTGAGCCCTGAGCAGCAACGCAATCGGGCCGATGAGCTTTTAGAAGAGTTTCATATTGGTCATCTGCGTAACAGTCTGGGACAAGCATTATCGGGTGGTGAACGCCGCCGGGTTGAAATCGCCCGTGCGCTGGCAGCCAATCCAAAATTTATTCTACTGGACGAACCCTTTGCCGGTGTCGACCCTATTTCAGTGATTGATATCAAAAAAATTATCGAACATTTACGCGACAGTGGACTTGGTGTGCTAATCACTGACCATAATGTCCGTGAAACACTTGATGTGTGTGAAAGGGCTTACATTGTTAATCAGGGACACCTTATTGCTCACGGTTCGCCAGAAGCAATTCTGGAAAACGAGCATGTTAAACGCGTCTATCTGGGCGAAGAGTTCAGGCTCTGAACATCCTACTGCTCCGCCACTTTTCTGATACATGGGTATTCTGTTATGAAGCAAGGTTTGCAATTCAGGTTGAGCCAACAACTTGCTATGACTCCACAATTGCAACAGGCTATACGTCTGTTGCAACTCTCGACGCTGGAGCTTCAGCAAGAAATTCAACTGGCACTCGAAAACAATCCGCTGCTTGAACAAACGGATCACCATGAAGAAATTGAGTCAGTGGAATATCAGGAGACAGAATCTCTGGATACCAGAGAAGCGCTGGAACAGAAAGATATGCCCGAGGAGCTACCACTGGATGCCACCTGGGATGAAATCTATACTGCGGGAACGCCCTCTGGTACAGGTACTGATTATCACGATGATGAACTACCCGTTTATCAGGGAGAAACCACTCAATCGTTGCAGGATTATCTGATGTGGCAGGTCGAACTGACGCCTTTCAGTGATACTGACCGGGCAATTGCTACCTCAATTGTTGATGCAGTTAACGAGATGGGTTATCTAACGGTATCACTTGAAGATATTCAGGAGAGCATCGGCGATACGAATGTGACCCTGGAAGAAGTTGAGGCCGTACTGAAACGGGTGCAACGTTTTGATCCGGTAGGTATTTGCGCCAGAGATTTAAGAGACTGCTTACTGGTACAATTGTCACAATTCAGCGCCAAAACACCTTTTTTACCTGATGCTCAGCTTATCGTTAGTGAACATCTTGATTTGCTTGCGCATCATGACTTCAGAGCCTTAATGCGTGTCACGCGCCTGAAAGAAGAACGACTGAAGGGGGCTATGCAGCTTATCCAGACTCTCGACCCTCGCCCTGGTCAGTCAATCAATACCAGTGAACCAGAATATGTCATTCCCGATGTTCTGGTACGGAAAATCAATCAGCGTTGGTCCGTTGAACTCAACGCAGAGAGTATTCCACGATTAAAAATCAATCAGCATTATGCTGCCATGGGTGGCAATGCCCGCAATGAAAGTGATAATCAATTTATTCGCAGTCACTTACAGGATGCCCGCTGGTTAATCAAGAGTCTCGAAAGCAGGAATGATACCTTATTGAAAGTCACCCGCTGTATTGTTGATCAGCAACAGGCTTTTTTTGAGCAGGGTGAGGAGTTTATGCGCCCCATGGTGCTGGCGGATATAGCAGGAGCTGTCGATATGCATGAATCGACGATTTCCCGTGTAACCACGCAAAAATATCTGCACAGTCCCCGTGGAATTTTCGAGCTTAAATACTTTTTTTCCAGCCATGTTAATACCGATAGTGGTGGAGAAGCCTCTTCAACGGCGATACGCGCATTAGTGAAAAAATTTATTGCTGCAGAAAATCAGGCCAAGCCTCTCAGCGACAGTAAACTGACCGCCCTGCTGGCAGAACAGGGAATTATTGTTGCCCGCCGAACTGTCGCCAAATACCGCGAAGCACTGGCAATCGCCCCTTCAAACCAACGTAAAAAATTGATCTGAGTAAGTAAAACATCGTCGCTATGCAGAACAGCACTCGACTTTCCGGATAACTTGCGACAACATATCCGGATTAGTCTGTAAGCAACACATGACGACATGCTATTCCATGAGCAGATAAAAATGACAGTCACTGCACATGAGCTCGACATGTCGGGGGAAAACAGACTCAGTTTACTGTACCAGAAAAAGGCTGGAGGGTCGGATAATAAACATTATCAGCGCCCTGATGGTAGCTAATTCGCAATACAGTACTTTATAACAACACCAGTTAATATACTAAAACAAAAGCATATTTTTATCTAAAAAGAACCATGTACCCTTCAATTTACACCTGATAAGTACACCAAATATGCCTAATGTTTAAAAGTAAAAGATATCAATAATACTATGATGACAAATGAGCTGGAACTGAATACAGTACTCACCCTCTCCTGTACCCGTAATGGCGTACATTGCCAGAGTAAAAAAAGGGCACTGGAAATTATCAGTGAACTGGCCGCCAGTGAGCTGAACTTACCCCATCAAACAATTTTTGATGCCATCCTGACACGGGAAAGAATGGGCAGTACCGGTATCGGTAATGGTATTGCCATTCCTCACGGCAAACTACTCGAAGATACCTTACGAGCGGTCGGTGTTTTTATTCATCTTGACCAGCCTATCTCGTTTGATGCCATCGATAATCAGCCGGTTGACCTCCTGTTCGCACTTCTGGTTCCCGCAGATCAATGTAAAACACATCTGCACACGCTTTCTTTGGTGGCCAAACGCCTCGCAGATAAAACGGTTTGTCGACGTTTACGCGCCGCACAAAGTGATGAAGAGCTTTATCAGATAATGACCCAACAACATAACATCACACCGATAGAATAAACTGACGTATCGGTCGATAGCACTGATGCACATCACTGTATAAGTGACGTGCTATACTCGCTTTTGTGCAAAATGATCCATATCCCTGGGGAGGATAGTAATGGTACTCATGATTGTCAGTGGCCGTTCAGGTTCCGGAAAATCAGTTGCGCTGCGGGCACTGGAGGATATGGGATACTATTGTGTCGATAATCTCCCGGTGACCATGTTACCGGACCTGGCACAATCACTGACTGACCATAATGTTCCTGTTGCTGTCAGTATTGATGTACGTAATATGCCTGCATCACCGGCCATTCTGGAAAAGGCACTGACCGACCTGCCTGCGCATTTCTCACCACAGTTACTTTTTCTCGATGCAGACCGTAACACCTTAATCCGGCGCTACAGTGATACCCGTCGTCGCCATCCCCTCTCTGACGACAATCTTTCGCTGGAAAGTGCTATTGATAAGGAAAACATGCTGCTGGAACCGTTGCGCGTTCGGGCTGATTTACTGATTGAGACCTCGCAAATGTCAGTGCATGAGCTTTCAGAGGTTCTTCATACCCGCCTTTCAGGTTCCAAAGAAAGAGAACTGACGATGCTGTTTGAGTCTTTTGGCTTTAAGTACGGCATTCCTGCTGATGCAGACTATGTATTTGATGTGCGATTCCTGCCAAATCCTCATTGGGATCCTGCATTACGCCCCATGACCGGCCTTGAGGAGCCTGTAATTGACTTTCTCTCACAGCATACGGAAGTACATCATTTTATTTACCAGACACGTAATTATCTTGAGTGCTGGCTTCCTATGCTGGAAAGCAATAATCGTAGTTATCTGACCGTTGCTATTGGCTGTACAGGTGGTAAACACCGTTCAGTGTATATTGCCGAACAACTGGCTCTCTACTTTCGTAGCCGTGGTAAAAATGTTCAGTCCCGTCATCGTACATTGGAAAAAGGTGCATTATGAGCGTCTGCCAGGTCGTTGAAATTACAAATAAACTCGGTATGCACGCCAGACCGGCAATGAAACTTTTTGAACTGGTACAAAGCTTTGACGCAGAAGTCTTACTGCGTAATGAAATGGGAGTAGAAGCCGAAGCCAGTAGTGTGATAGCACTGTTGATGCTGGATTCAGCACAAGGCGGACGTATCGAAATCGAAGCCTCGGGCAAAGACGAGCAACAAGCACTGGATGCCGTTATCGCACTATTCAAAGCAGGCTTTGACGAAGAGTGAATAAATCTGAGCTTCCCGACAGCATCCCTCAGGTCACTGCAAATGGTTACTAGCAATAAAAGCTTTACCGCCTAATTGCTGCATCTGCCCAAGAATCCATTGTTGTCGCTGTAACACATAACCAGAGGGTGCCTGCACTTTAAACCTGGCAGGGTTAGGCAACACCGCTGCCAGCAATGCTGCCTGTGAAGCCGTTAACTGACTGGCCGGTTTATGGAAAAAACGTTGTGATGCAGCCTCAACGCCATAAATTCCGTCACCAAACTCGGCCACATTGAGATACACAGTCAGAATACGTTTTTTAGACCATACGAGTTCAAGTGACACAGTAATCATTGCTTCTACACCTTTTCTCAGCCAGCTACGTCCATTCCAAAGAAAGACGTTTTTCGCCGTCTGCTGCGTCAACGTTGAGGCTCCTCTTGTATGTTCCTGCTTCTGGCTCAGAACCGCACGGATCGCTGCAATATCAAATCCCCAATGTTCCGGGAATTTTTGGTCTTCGGCAGCAATGACTGCCAGTGGCATCCATGTTGATATCTCATCAGTATTCACCCAACGGGAGTGACTACGGTAGCTAAAATCACCGTCAATCCAGGCACTCAATTGCTTTTCAAGCATGACAGCCGAAAAAGGAACAGGGAGAAACGAAAACATCACCACACCTGCAGCCCACACTATTATCACCACCAATAATATCCGGCAGAAAATACCTATCAATA
>DWRH01000081.1:0-22867 GCA_022318365.1 Anthoptus insignis
GAAAAGCCAGATAGCTGTTTGTCATCGTTTATCATGTCTCTCGTCAGCCCTGAAAACAGGCTACATAGTGTTAACGGATAGCGGACGACATCATAACACACTCATCAGTAGATCGCGGAGCGACGGATAGTGTGGCTTAACGCCCACCACGAATTAACCCACCGAGACCGCGTTGTTCCATAAAATCGGCCACTTTCTGGCGCACATTTTGTGTCGATGCCGCCTGCAGGCAGGCTTGTGCGAGCGCGTTGACCTCTGCCGCCTCCAGATGACTGAGCAGGTATTTCACTCTGGCAACATTACGCCCATTCATACTGAGCTGGCGATATCCCATACCAATCAGCAGGACGACCCCCATCGGATCCCCCGCCATTTCGCCGCACAGACTGACGGCAAGATCCGCCTGAGCAGACTGAGTAATGATCAGCTGTAATACGTTGAGCATGGCAGGGTGCAGGCTGTCATACAGATTCGCTACCCGGGTGTTATTCCTGTCTACCGCCAGTATATATTGTGTCAGATCGTTAGTACCGACTGAGACAAAATCCACCCGTCCAACCAGATGAGGGATCATATAAATCATCGCCGGGACTTCCAGCATAATACCCAGGCGTGGTAGAGGTATTACGTATCCCAGCATCTCTTCCACTTCACCCGCCGCACGAACAATCAACCGCCGGGCATCATCAACTTCATCAATGCTGGTGATCATCGGCAGCAAGATACTAAGATTATTACTGGCAACGTTAGCGCGCATCATGGCGCGCACCTGGATCAAAAATATTTCTGGCTGATCCAGTGTTAGCCTGATACCCCGCCAGCCAAGGCTGGGATTTTCTTCGCTGATCGGCATATACGGCAGCTGTTTATCAGCGCCAATATCCAGGGTTCGTAAGGTGACTGGCTTGTCGAGAAATAACTGCAACATGCCCTGATACTGCGCAACCTGTTCCTCTTCTGAAGGAAAACCACTCTGCAGCATAAAAGGAATTTCAGTGCGGTATAAGCCAACCCCATCAACACCATCGCCCATGGCTTGTTCATGTTCAGCACTTAAACCGGCATTCAGCATCACCGTGATACTTTCACCACTTTTTAACTGCGCCGGGCGATCACGCTGATCATCGGCCAGTTTACTCAGCGCATTCTCTTCACGGATCAGCCGCTGATACTCCTTAACCAGCACCGGCTCAGGATCAATTAACACTTCCCCACGGTAGCCATCAACAATCAGCAGGCGTCCGTTAAGAATTTCCGGTTGAATATCAGCAGCCATGACGGTGGGAATACCCATCGCCCTGACCATAATTGCTGCATGAGAGTTAGCCGCCCCATCCCGAACCACCACCCCCGCCAGTCGTTCATGGGGTAGTTCAGCAAGTGTTGTCGCCGTTAACTCATCGGCAACAAGAATAAAGCGTTCCGGCCAGGCATGAATGCCCTGCAAGGTGTCGTCAAGATGGAAGAGCAGACGTTGTCCAAGAACACGCAGATCACCGGCACGTTCGCGCAGGTAATTATCCTGCAACGTGGCAAACTGCGCGGCAAATTTCTCGATAACTGTTTTCACCGCCCATTCAGCCACCGCCCCCGCATCGATTTCCGCAAACAAATCTTTTTTCAGACGCGCATCATTGAGTAAGTGAGAATAGAGGTCGAAAATCGCCGCGCTCTCTTTCTGCACGCTGGCCGTAAAGCGCTTACTGTAACGTCTGAATTCACTCGCGGCTTCATCTATCGCCAGTGAAAGACGTTCTCTTTCCCGGGCGGTATCGAGCGTTGACGCGGCAAAAATATGTTCCAGTGATGGCTGCAGGCTATCCACCCACCCTTCGGCTATCGCCACTCCCGAAGCGGCAGCAAGCGCCTGAATACGCGTTTGCCGGTATTGACCAAACAGGGCATTGAGCTGTGACTGGGAGAGAATTGTCGCCATCTGGGTGGCAAGCGTTACCAAAAAAGATTCTTCGCTCTCATCAAACTGACGGTGTACACGCTGCTGAACGACCAGTACACCTAATAACTGACGACGTCGAATGATCGGCACACCAAGAAAAGAACGAAAATTCTCTTCTTTCACTGAAGGCACATATTTAAAGCTGGGGTGACTCTGTGCATCCGCCAGATTGATAGGTTCTGCCAGACGGCCAACCAGACCAACAATTCCTTCATTGAAGGCCAGCGTCACGGTTCTTCCCCGGGGAAGTTTGAGGCCCCGTGTTGCCATCAGGTAATAACATTGACGATCATGGTCAGCGAGATAAACCGAGCAAACTTCGGTCGCCATTGCGCGACAGATCTCCTCCACGAGGATATCTAACGCATCAGCAATCCGTGGTGCACTGGCTACTTTTTCAACAATCTCGCGCAGCTGTATCAGCATAATGAATGTTGCTTAACTCCTTTTGCGTCGGTACGGCATGTTGCGCGGAGACGCATGCTCCTGCTGTGACATCACAACCCCGGCAAACTCTTTCATCACCCGACGATAAACATCCCGCTTGAAAGAGACCACCTGACGTACCGGATACCAGAAACTTACCCATCGCCAGCCATCGAATTCAGGCGTGCTACTGGTTTGCATGTTAATTTCAGCATCATTGCCGATAAATTGCAGAAGAAACCACTTCTGTTTTTGCCCGATACACACGGGCTTTGTGTCCCAACGCACCAAACGTTTTGGCAACTTATAGCGTAACCAGTTACGGGTAGAGGTCAAAATACGGACATCACGGCGATGCAAACCAACTTCTTCGAACAGTTCGCGATACATTGCCTGCTCCGGACTTTCGCCAGGGTTCATGCCGCCCTGAGGAAACTGCCATGAGTGCTGACCGAAACGTCGCGCCCACAGTACTTGCCCCTGCTTGTTACAAATTACGATACCAACATTCAGGCGGTAGCCATCATCATCGATCACTGGACTACCTCAAACATAACTCTAAGATTACCTGATTGTTTCATACTCCTATCAGGCGGTAAACTACTGCTTTAAGACAATAATCATTAACAGCACGTTGAATAACCTGTCACCCGGCACAAGTTATCGACAGTCTTCATCACATTTTCCTGGTTTTATGCACTTTTTCTGTGGATAGCTTTGTGAGGAACTGTCCTGTGATTTGGGGAAAACTTTTTATGCCTCCCCCCTCATGCTGAAAGAATAAAACTTAACACATTATAAAATAAAGATAATATTTTTTTATTGGCAAATCATTTCCACTTTCATCTTTCTGTAATACTGACTCATTTCAACGTGCGCAAATTTTAGCCATTGACTCTTTTATCCACAGACCTGATGATATCTCACCAAAAACAAGGTCAAAATACCGTCTGTCAAGGCTGTAAATAGAAACAGTATTAAATGATTTCCCATGTTATCCCATATATCTGTGGATAAGATGGTGCAAAATAGTGCTGAATATTGTCAACAACTGTGAGTGACTCACCGTTTCCCTGTATCATCTGAATAAACATCAGATAAAAAATCACGATTTATCATGCTATTATTTTTCAGATAAACAAAATTCGTCCCTATAGTGACATACCGGTACAATAGTGGTTATTTAATAATCAATTTAACAGCATGGTGTGCAAGTGAAGTTGACTGCGGTTTCTCCACCCGAAAGTGAGCTGGAATTATTCAAAAGAGCGGAACGTCTGGCTGGCTATCCTCTTGGTGAAATTGCCACAGCAGCAGGAATTGTAATACCTGCCAATCTCAAAAAAGATAAAGGTTGGGTTGGCATGTTATTGGAACATTGCCTTGGGGCATCGGCAGGCAGTAAACCGGAACAGGATTTCGCCACAATTGGTATTGAGCTGAAAACCATTCCGGTCGATCTGCGTGGTCGTCCACTGGAAACCACCTTCGTCTGTGTTGCCCCATTGACTGGCAATGTAGGTATTCGCTGGCAGGATAGTCATGTGCGCTATAAGTTATCACGCGTGTTATGGATCCCGGTTGAGGGGGATCGTTCAATTCCGCTGAGTGAACGTCGGGTAGGAACCCCGTTATTGTGGAGCCCGAATAGCGACGAAGAAAAACAACTGCAACATGACTGGGAAGAACTGATGGATATGATCGTGTTAGGCGAAGTCGAATCTATCACTGCACGACATGGCGAAGTACTGCAATTACGACCTAAAGCTGCCAACAGTAAAGCACTTACCGAAGCTATTGGCCGTGATGGACAGCCAATCATGACGCTGCCCCGGGGGTTTTATTTGAAAAAAAATTTCACAGCACCTTTGCTGGCTCGTCATTTTTTGCTGTAACACCCGGAGCAAGTTTCTGTCTTTAAGGCCTCCGGCAGTTTCACCGCTCAATGCCACAACTACCACCATAAAAAATGGCATACTAATAAACTAATCAAACAGGGAGAAGTGGCTTGTGAAATGGCTGATAACACTATTAACAGGAACTCTGCTGTTCTCACTGGCAGGATGTACGCGGCATTATGTTATTGCCACCCGCGACGGGAAAGTTATCCAGACGCGCGGAGAACCGCATACCGTTAAGGAAACAGGTCAGGTTGAGTACATCGATAGACACGGTCAAAAGCAGCAGATCAACGGCGATGAAATTTCGTCAATGATTGAGCGCTGAACAGGTAAACAGCGATGTTTCAGGGAACAATATTATGCGGTGGATGAAAACTCTACTTTGCTGTTCACTGACGACCCCGCTATAGTCAAAGCCTGTTGTTATCTTTTACGCTGTACCAGCAACACCTGTCATTCAGCCGTGATTATCGCTAAGAGTCATCAGACATCGCCTTCACCAGAACGGTTTCTGATCAAGAACTATTTCTGACTACGATAAACATGCTCAGTGAGCAATACGCCTATTTCATGCTGGATTAGCCTATCCCGCATACCGCTGGTAAATGTGCTGGCGGTTTAACACCAAGAGGAAACCGGTATATGCATTATCATCGTATCCCCCACAGTACTCTGGAGATCAGTCAATTGGGACTGGGCACCATGACTTTTGGTGAGCAAAACAGCGAAGCACAAGCTCATGCTCAATTAGATATGGCACTTGATTGCGGTATTAATCTGATTGATACCGCAGAGATGTACCCGGTTCCGCCACGTCCCGATACTCAGGGAGCCACCGAGCACTATATTGGCAGTTGGTTGACGAAACGAGGCTGTCGTGACAAAGTGATTATTGCCTCAAAAATCGCCGGCCCGGTAAGGGGTGCTGATGCCTCTATTCGTCCTCAACAGGCACTGGATCGCAAAAACATCCGTGAAGCTATCGAGGCCAGCTTACAACGACTCAATACGGATTATCTTGACCTGTACCAGTTACACTGGCCACAACGACCAACTAACTGCTTCGGTCAGCTTAATTATCACTACAGTGATAGCAACAGTACTGTCACATTACTGGAAACACTGGAAGCGCTAAATGAGCAGGTGCGGGCAGGGAAAATACGCTATATTGGCGTCTCTAACGAAACGCCCTGGGGGGTAATGCGTTATCTGCAATTAGCAGAAAAACATCAGCTACCGCGTATTGTCACCATCCAAAACCCTTACAGCTTACTTAACCGCAGCTTTGAAGTGGGCCTGGCCGAAATAAGCCAGTTTGAAGGGGTAGAGTTGCTGGCTTATTCCTGCCTGGCATTTGGTACTCTGAGCGGTAAATACCTCAATGGTGCTGCCCCGGCCAACGCCAGAAATACCCTGTTCAGCCGTTTTACCCGTTACAGCGGTGAACAGGCACAACTGGCAACCGCTGAATATGTCAATCTGGCGCGGCAGCACGGTATTGATCCGGCACAAATGGCACTGGCGTTTGTACGCCAACAACCTTTCGTTGCCAGCACATTGTTAGGCGCAACCACCACTGAACAGCTAAAAAGTAACATTGACAGTTATGCGCTGACACTGTCACCAGAGCTGCTCAAAGCACTGGAAGCGATTCACCAACGATTCACCTTCCCCGCCCCCTGACAGCATAGCGAACCGGCTGATGCCGGTTCGCTATTGATGTTATTTCAGCCCGTGCGTACCTTTTCCTGTCACTGATTGCTTACGATAGCTGATCCAGAGTGCTGCTATCGCGAGTGTGAACAACCCCCCGAAGCCAATTCCGGTGATTATCGGCGGAGCCCCCAGTTTTACGGCCAGGGAATAGATCCCCAGCATGAGTAACATCGCGCCATTCTCACCCAGATTCTGTACGGCAATCGCATTACCAGCACCGACAGTCTCTTTCCCTTTCAGCTGTAGCAATGCATTCAGTGGCACGACAAAAAAGCCCCCGAGCATACCGATCAGGATCAGTAATCCCCCCGCACTCCAGGCGTATTGCTGTAATGTAAACAACATCACAGCCACACCAATCAGCACTCCGGCTGGCATACAGCGTTGCACATTGGTTAGGGTTACCCATTTTGCTGCCAGCCCGGCACCGATGACAATACCGACAGCGACCAGCGCATTGAGTAAGGTCGGCGTTTTGTTGTCTGTAATACCCAGTGCCACGGGTACCCACAACACCAGTAAGAAACGTAGCGTGACCCCCGCCCCCCAAAACAGACTGGTGCCTGACAGTGAAAAGCGCGTATCAGCATCGCGCCACAACACACGACAGGCCTGACTGAAAGAGGTCAGCAAGGCTCCGGGCTGCCAGGGTTGATGTGGACGTGCCGCAGGTAAAAAAGGGATAAAACGGTTGGCCACTACCGCAAGGCCATAGGCCAGCGCGCAAATAATCAGCCCTGCGGTCAGGTTCCAGTCAGCCAGCACACCACCGGCAATGGAACCGGTTAAAATCGCCACTATAGTTGACGATTCCATCATACCATTCGCCTTAACCAGATTATCCCCGGCGGTCAGTTCACCGAGGATGCCGTATTTCGCCGGAGAATAAGCCGCCGCACCCACACCCACCAGACCATAGCCAATAAAAGGATCCAGTCCAAGGCAGATAACCAGTGCACCCGACAATTTCAATGCATTGGCACACATCATTACGCGCCCTTTGGCAAAGCTGTCGGCAAACTGCCCGACAAAAGGTGCCAGCAGAATAAATGTAGCGACAAACACCATTTGCAGTACTGGCTGGCTCCAGTCGGGATAAGCCTGTTGTTTAATGACGGCAAGGGTGGCAAATAGCAGTGCATTATCAGCAAACGCCGAAAGAAATTGCGCACAGAGCACAGCATTCATACCACGACTAAAGAGGCGTTCTGCGCCTCTGTTATTTCTCATCTGGCTCTTCCTCTGTCCACTGGCGCAGAGTGACATAATCGGTTTTGCCACTCCCCAATAAAGGCAACTGCTCCACCCAGCGAATATCGCGAGGTATCGCCAGCTCTGGCAATGCCAGTTCGCGCGCCGCTTGTTGTAATTTTTCACGATTCAGCGTGTTATCGTCACTGTAAAGCACCAGAGCTTCACCACGGTTACCATCCGGTTTGTTCACTGCACCATGCTGCGCGGATGGTGATGCATGACGGGCTATTTTTTCTACTGTTTCCAGTGAGACCATTTCACCCGCAATTTTAGCGAAACGTTTTACCCGACCGTGAATGTGACAAAATCCTTGCTCATCAAAACTGACAATGTCACCCGTATCATACCAGCCAGTTTCCATTTCACCTGCCAGATTACACGCCTGGGGTTGTTCAAGCACACCAGGATTTTCAACACGCAGATACCCGGACATCACATTAGGCCCACGCAACTGCAAAACGCCGCCTTCCGCTATGCCAGGAACGGGTAACAGACGTGCCTCTATTGCTGGTAACAACTGCCCCACACTGCCAGTCCGGGCAGCCATCGGCACATTAATTGCCACCACTGGCGCACATTCGGTAACACCATAGCCTTCAAGAATGCGCAATCCAAACTTTTCTTTCCACAGTTCACGGGTGGCTGGCTGTAACTTTTCTGCGCCGGCAACGACATAACGCAGTCTGGCAAAATCATACGGATGCGCAAAGCGACCATAATTAGCCAGAAATGTGGAAGTACCAAATAACACGGTACAGTTCAGATCATAAACCAGTTCAGGGATAACCCGATAATGCAGTGGGCTGGGATAAAGGAAAACACGAGCGCCCGACATCAATGGCGTAAGTAACCCGGCGGTCAGGCCAAAAGCATGAAACAGAGGGAGTACTGACATAAAGTGGTCACGTGGTGTGAAATCCGCCACGGTGCAAATCTGCTGAACATTGGCCAGTAAACTTTTATGCGAATGTACCACCCCTTTAGGTTGTCCTTCAGAACCCGAGGTAAACAAAATCACCGCAGCAGCTTCGGGCTGTTGTACCACTTCTGCATGCGCTGGAAACAATAAACAGGTGAATATCCACAGTTTATCCTGCCATGTCAGTACATCACGTAGATCTTCGAGAAAGATCCATGTGACATCATCAATCTGCTGTGGAAAGTGCCATAACTGGCCTTTCTCAAGGAAGGCTCGTGAAGTAAACACGGTGGTAACCTGCGCGGCCGTCAGGGCACAGCGCATGGCATCAACCCCGGCGGTGTAATTTAACATTGCCGGTATGCGGCCTGCTGAAGTTGCGCCCAATATTGCCGCAGCAGTCAGGGTTGCATTGGGTAACAGCAAACCGATATTTTCGCCCTGCCGCGAGAACCGGGCAATGATTCTGGATAGTCCCAGACTTTTTTTCAGCAAGCCGCTATAACTGTCCGCTTTCAGATTGCTGTCATTAATCGCCGGTTTAAAGCGACCATAACGCTGACGTGCAGTGAGAAAAGCCTGATAAAGGGTCTGCTCTGGTTGAACAGCCATGCGCGCTTCCATCATTATCTGGCGCAAGTGCTCACCCACCAGTTTATTGCGCTCACCCTCTGTTGAGGCTTCAGGCATCGGTAGCGTGGTCGGCGGTAGTACGGTAAGTGTAATCTTTGTAAACAGGCGCTGTTTTAGTGTGCCTTTCAATCGACTGAACAGAGAAAACTCGGCGCCTTCAATACGGACAGGTACCACAGTTGCCTGTGATTTCGCAGCCACAAAGCCAGCGCCGTCATATATTTTCATCAGCGCCCCGGTCTGAGTCAGTCTCCCCTCAGGAAAAATGACCACAGGTTTGCCCTCGGACAGTTTTCTGACCAGCATTTTCAGCGACATGGGATGAGTTGGATCAAGCGGCACCAGCTCAATCCAGCGACTCAGGAAACGCATATACCACGTTTGACTGTAAGCCGTATAAACTGCAAACACTGGTTTTACCGGTAAAAAGACCGCCAGCAGCACACCATCAAGAAAAGAGACATGATTAGGAACAATCAACACTTTTTGCTGATAAAGACCACTAACGTCACCATACAATTTTGTACGGAATACCAGGCGGAACAAGACTCGTAAAAAAGAAAAAAACATGCTGACTCCCTGTAGCATGAAATGATAACTATCCGGGAGCATACAAGATTTGTAACAAAGTCACTATCTTTGAACACGTAAAAGCTTTATCTTAAATTTTTCATAAATTTCTACAATGCGGTCAGCGTTTTACCTGTGGTGCCTGTCGGTGGAGGAGATGCCAGCGCATCCGGTGGAACATTCATGTGTTTTAATACCGTACCGATGATGTTACCAAAAACTGGGGCAGCGACCGAGCCACCAAAGTGATCGCCTGCCGTAGGATGGTTAATCATCACTACCAGCGCGACCAGAGGATGACTGGCTGGTGCCACACCGGCTGTATAATTGATGTAGCCACCATCATATTTTCCACTTGCGCCCATCTTCTCTGCTGTACCGGTTTTAATCGCCAGACGGTAACCAGGTACCGCCGCGCGTACTCCACTGCCACCGGGTAAGGCATCACTCTCCATCATATGCAGTACCTGACGTACCACTGACTCATCGGCGACTCTGGTAGCAGTCACCGGTGGCGTCACTCTGGTTATCGACAAAGGACGGTAAAGCCCGTATGCCCCTAAGGTTGCGTATTCACGAGCGATCTGCAATGGTGTTACCCGCAAACCATAGCCAAAAGAAAATGTCGCACGTTCAATGTCAGCCCAGTGCTGACGATGTAAAGGGAAATACCCTACGCTCTCCCCGGTTAATCCCAGACCGGTCGGTTTTCCCAGACCAAACGCATAGTAAGTGTTAACCAGCACATCAGCTGGCATCGCCAGTGCAATGTGCGATACGCCGATATCACTCGATTTTTGTAAAATCCCCGTCATGCTCAAACGTGACCAGTGGCCAACATCACGGATAAGATGTCCATTGACACGGTAAGGTGTGGTATCTAGTACTGAATCTGGTTCGACCAAATGACGGGTTAATCCGGCCATTACTACCAGCGGTTTTACCGTTGAACCCGGTTCAAAGCTGTCGTTAATGGTGGTATTGCGTAGCTGTGCCGGTGAGACATCAACAGGATTATTAGGGTTAAATGAGGGCCACGAGGCCATGGCCAGAATTTCACCTGTCTCGATACTGACTAATACCGCTGCCCCTGAATCTGCTTTATTGAGTAAGACACCTTCACGCAATTTACTGTACAGCGTGTACTGGTCGAATTTATCGATACTCAACTGCACGGTTGGCGGCTGGATGGGCGCCTGGTAGTTGATCATGGAGACAATATTGCCAACACCATCCTGACGAAATTGCTCTTCGCCGGGAGCGCCTTTAAGATTGTCATCAAACCCTTTTTCCAGCCCGGTTAACCCGGCATTATCCATGCCGACGATACCAATCAACGGGGCAATAGCTTCACCCATAGGATAAAAACGGCGGTCATCATTCTGAGTAGTAATACCGGGTAAATGCAGACGATTAACGTTCTTGGCGATACCTGACTCTATTTTTTTCCCCAGATAAAGAAAATGGTGAGAGCCATTCGCCGTTATCTGATGGGCTATTTCCAGTGGGTTCACCCCCAGTACTGAAGCGAGATATTGCCAGCGAGGGCTGGAAAAATCAGGGGCAGACGCAAGGACTCGTACCGGATCGGCAATCACGTCGCGAGCGGGAACACTGAGCGCCAGCGCTTCCCCCTGACGATCAACCAGAGTGCCGCGACTGGCAGGTAAAGCGACGGTTCGCAGCGAGCGCTGATCAGCTTCTTTTTCCAGCATAGGGTGATTAATGAGTTGCAGATCACCCACTCTGGCCAGCAGTAGCAAAAAACTAACCAATACTCCGGCACATACCAGGTAGAAGCGAACAATACTAAACGGCGATTTACCAGCAGATAGGTTTACAGGTGCCATGACGAGTTTATTTTTCCGGTAGCAAGCAAGATATTGCGCGGTGCGCTATTCCAATTGTAGACAGAAAGCCACTTTTTCTCTGGCGATAACCAAAAAAAAACCTGCACATCTGTGCAGGTTGGTGAAAACAAGCTTAACACTTTTTGATGTTCACCCATCAATACCTCTGGGATCTCCAATCTAGCAATCTTGAACCCTGCTTCACCAGCGACTATTCGCAACAGTTAGCCGCAAAATGTAACGAAGCATGATTGTATTACAGGACTATCATATCCGGTGCTTTCTTTATCTCCACCAGACAGCTCATCGCATTTGCCCCCTGGGTGAGCGATGAGGTACCGATATCCAAAGTCAGTACATTAGGGTTTCCTGCTAAATCATAGGGTTGCCAATCAGCACCAAACCCTGGGTTAAACCATGCACCTGTGGCAATCAGCACCACTTGCCGACTGACTCCGTCAGTGAGCCTGACCCCGGCTAACATGCGGCCCCGCTGATTATTAACCTCTATTTTATCGCCCTCGACAATGCCACGCTGGCGGGCATCTTCCGGGTGCATCCATAACGTCTCATGACCCGCCGTTTTATTCGCCTGTACACCAGGTGTGCAATCCATCTGACTGTGCAGACGGTCCGCCGGTTGTATGGAGATCATATGCAACGGAAAATGTTGAGCGTGTTCACTGCCTAACCACTCCTGCGGTGTTCGCCATTCAGGGTGACCCGCCATATCCTCCAGATGATAATCAGCAATGGTCTGGCTAAATAGCTCAATCTTACCGCTGGCGGTCTTGATAGGATGTCGTTGCGGATCCTGACGGAATGCGTCCATAAAAATGAACGGACGTTGTGGGTCAGGCAGGGTTACCACCCCCTCTTCCCAGAAGGTAGCAAAATCAGGCCAGCTTACCCCTTGCTGCTGGTAAGTGTCAGCACATTGCTGATAAAGATGACGGATCCACTCCATTTCATTACGATTTTCCGTGAAAAGTTCGCGATAACCTAACCGTTCCGCCAGATCCGCAAAAATATCAAAATCGTTACGTGCCTGATGCTGTGACGCAATCGCCTGATGCATGGCAAACACATAACGGTCACGCGATGAACCACCAATATCATTACGTTCCAGTGAGGTAGTAGCGGGTAATACAATGTCAGCCATTTTCGCCGCGGCGGTCCAAACGATATCCTGGACAATCACCGTTTCCGGCTTTTGCCAGCCCTCCACCAGACGATTCAGTTGCTGATGATGGTGAAAAGGATTTCCGCCTGCCCAGTGGATCAGTTGAATATCTGGATAAGTAGCCGTTTTTCCCTGAAAGTGATAAGGCTGATGAGGGTTGAGGAGCATATCAGCAATACGCGCTACCGGTATCGCCCGATCAGCCAAAGGATTGATCCCGGTAGACATCAGCGGTGCGGGTCCTTCGATCCGCGGATTACCAACACTGTTCATTGAACCGTGCCCAAATGAAAACCCGCCACCGGGTAGGCCCGGTTGTCCGAGCATCGCAGAGAGAGCAATCATCATCCAGTAAGGCTGTTCGCCGCGATGTGCACGCTGTACCGCATAAGAACAGGTGATGAAGCTACGCTTTCCTGTCAGCTGCTGCGCTAACTGGCGGATTCGCGTTTCTGCTATCCCGGTGATCGCACTGGCCCAGGCTGGAGTTTTTGCGACACCATCAGTCTCACCACGCAGATAAGCCTGCAACTGTGGATAACCAACGCAATGGGAATCTAAAAATGCGCGGTCAACAGCCTCACTACGTTCAATTTCAAATCCCAGTGCCAGCATCAGAGCGACATCAGTATTAGGACGGATCGGGATCCACTCTGCATTGAGAAATGCCGGACAATCATCACGCATCGGGCTGATGTTGATTACCGGTGTTCCTTTGGCTGCCAACTGCTGCAGTGCGGGTTTCAGCGTGTGTTGCCCCGCACCACCGGAAGCTATCTGACCATTTTTCACCGCCAGTCCACCGAAAGCGATAAAAATATCACAGTGTTCTACTACGCTTGGCCAGTCGGTTACTTTACCCGTCAGAGGCTGATAAGTGCCGATGATATAAGGTAGAAAAAATTGTGCTGCTCCCCAGCTGTAGTTACCAAGCTGATCGATTCCCCCTCCACCGGCAAAATAAAAGCGACGAATTAGCGTTCTCGCATGGTTGACCCGGCCTGCCGACGACCAGCCATAAGAGCCATTAAAAATACTTTCGCCACCATACTGGCTGCGCACACGGAGGTTCGCTTCCGCCACCAGATCAAGTACAGTTTCCCAGTCGACAGCCACAAAGTCTTCACGCCCACGCAAAGTACGGTCACTGTTTTCACGTTTTGCCAGCCATGAGCGCCGCACCATCGGTTGACGGATACGTTGATCGGAATAGACCAGTTCAGGAATAGAGCGCAGCATCGGGGAGGGATCAGCATCAGCAAAAAAAGGTTCACAACCCACTAATTTGCCCTGCTCAACCAGTGCAGTAAATGCCCCCCAGTGGGCCAGATGAGGAACAGCGTGACGGGTCATGGCACTCTCCAGTGGGCTTGATTATCCCGTGGAGAATACCACTTTTACGCACGTGATGCTGACAGGTTTCATGCAGCTCTGACAGCATATCATGGGCGGACTGGCAAGTTACTCTTCGAGTGCCAGCAGGGATTCAATCGTCTGGCGACGTCGAATTTCGCGCCGCTCACCACCATCAAACAGCACCTCAGGTAACAAAGGGCGGCTGTTGTAATTAGAAGACATCGAGGCGCCATAAGCGCCAGTATCATGAAATACCAGGTAGTCACCGACACTGACAGCGGGCAGTTGACGTGTTTCCACATGCCCGCCTTCCAGCTGAGTAAACACATCGCCCGATTCACACAAAGGGCCTGCCACCACACTCTCGTGCAGCGGTTGAGTGCTAAGATCTCGTCCATCGGCAGGAATGACACTGATATGGTGATAACTGCCATACATTGCCGGGCGCATGAGATCATTAAATCCGGCATCAACCAGCACAAAATGTCGCGATCCCATGGTTTTTATCGCCCGAACCTGAGAAACCAGTACGCCTGATTCCGCCACCAGGAATCGTCCGGGCTCTATCTCCAGCGTGACGGGATGCCCAAGATGGGCGGCAATACGCGCGCGTGCCGCATCCCATAAACCAAAATAGTGCCCGGTATCAATAGCCTCACCACCAAGGTGATACGGAATCGAAAGCCCGCCACCGGCAGAGATAGACTGTAAATCCTCACCGGAAGCGATAACCTGACTGACCATGGCGTCACACACCTCGGCCAGATGATCATAATCTACCCCTGAACCGATGTGCATATGCATGCCCACCAGTCTCAGGCCATATTGCCTGATCATAGCAAGAGCAGCAGGAAGATCCGTGTGCCAGATACCGTGCTTACTGTTTTCGCCGCCGGTGTTGGTTTTCTGACTGTGCCCATGGCCGAAACCGGGGTTGATACGCAACCAGACCGGATGTCCCGGGGAACAGCATCCCAGCTGCTGTAACATATCAATCGACCCGGCATTAACCGGAATTTTCAACGCGACCAGACGTGCCAGCGTCGCTTCATCCAGCACATCGGCGGTGAAAACAATCTCGTCACCGCCGGGCTGATAACCGGCCACCAGTGCGCGTTCTATTTCACCCAGAGAGACCGAATCCACCCGGACGCCAGCCGCTCGCATCAGACGCAAAATATGAATATTGGAGCAGGCTTTTTGCGCGAAACGTATCACATCGAAATGCGCCAGCTGCGTAATGCGCTGTCGTATAGTCTCGGCATCATAAGCCCAGAATGGCCCCTGATAATGATGAGCCAGCGACAAAAGCGCCGCGTTATTAAAGGTAGTATCGGTATCGTGTAATGAGCGAGGCATCTGTATCTCCTTAGCGTTATGCGCTTATTCAGCCATGAAGTGCGCCGGATAAAAAATATCATTTTTACCTATCTCTATTCATTTCTGATATGGTTTCTGCTGAGTATAGTTCTGAAGGGGATATCATGGCGGGTATCACACATCGACATATTGAAATTTTTCATGCGGTTATCACTTGTGGCAATCTGACCGAAGCAGCTGTACTGCTGCATACTTCACAGCCCACAGTCAGCCGTGAGCTGGCCCGTTTTGAAAAGCTGTGTGGTTTAACACTCTTTGAGCGGGTGAAAGGTCGGCTACTCCCGACAGTTCAGGCATTGAGCCTGTTTGAGGAAGTGCAGCGTTCATGGTACGGCATGGACCGTATTATCGCTGCGGCTGAGAATTTACGTACTTTTCACGATGGTGAGCTGTCACTGACTTGTTTGCCGGTGTTCTCACAATCCTTTTTACCGCAGCTGTGCCACCCTTTTTTACAACGTTATCCGCATATCTCGCTGACCATTATTCCGCAAGAATCCCCCTTACTGGAAGAATGGCTTTCAGCACAACGCTATGATTTAGGGCTCACCGAAACCAGCCATACTCCGCCAGGAACCATTAGTATTCCCCTGTTTACCGGCAATGAAGTGTGCGTGCTTCCCGAAACACATCCTCTGGCGGCTAAGCGTTGTTTAACACCAGCAGATTTTACTGATCAACCCTATATCAGCCTGTCACGTAATGACAGCTACCGGCAGATCCTGGACCAACTGTTCAGTGAGCATCAGGTTCAGCGTCGCATGGTTATTGAAACGCACAGTGCCGCTTCAGTGTGTGCCATGGTGCGTGCCGGTATCGGAATCGCTATTGTTAATCCACTGACTGCGCTGGATTATGCCGGCAATGGAGTTGTGGTCAGGCGTTTTACTATTGATGTCCCTTTTACCGTCAATTTGATTCGCCCCGGCCATCGCCCTGCCTCTGCGCTGGTGGATGCGTTCATCGACCATATGCAGAGGCATTGTCCACAATTCAGTGAGCAACTGGATAAAGCACTCAATCACTCCTGAGCGGGCAGGACGCTTACGCGAAAAGTCAGCCAGCACACCAGCAGTCCCAGCGCTGCCAGAAGGGCAGCCGCTATCGGGACGGCCGTCAGTGAATACCCCTGTTGAATCACCACCCCTCCGGCCCATGCACCGGCAGCGTTACCCACATTGAACGCTGAAATGTTGAGTGTCGACACCAGATTAGGGGCATCTTTGCCATGACGTACCACATTAATTTGTAATCCCGGCACTGTAGCAAAGGTCGCCATTGCCCAGAGAAACAGCGTAATTTCTGCCAGCCACAGGTGCGGACTGCTCCAGCTGAACAATAATGCAAAACACAGCATCAGCAGAAAACTCAGTGTCAGACTGAAAGAGACCTTCCAGTCAGCCAGACGCCCACCGACAATATTACCGACGGTCAAACCAGCACCAATCAGAAACAGCGTCCAGCTGACCCCTTCATTCCCTATTCCGGTGACCTGCAACAGGATCGGGGCAATGTAACTGAAAAGTGCAAACATGGAGGCAGCAAAGCAGACTGTCATGGCTAATGACATCCATAATTTGCCCTCGCGCAGCGCACCCAGTTCTTTAACCAGCTCTACTGGTTTTTCATCTCGTTGTGTCGGTAAGCTAATCAGTAAAGACAGACAAGCCAGGGCACCGATGACGCCCACTCCCCAAAAGGTGGCCCGCCAGCCAAATAATTGACCAAACCAGGTCCCCAGCGGCACACCAAGTACATTGGCAAGGGTCAGACCAGTGAACATCAATGCTACTGCAGAAGCCTGCTTTGCCGGTGCCACCAGGCTGGAGGCAACCACTGCACCAATACCAAAAAAAGCACCATGGCATAATGCGGTGATCACGCGGGCCAACATCAGTAACGAATAACTGTAGGCCATCGCACATAACAGATTACCGATAATAAAAATCACCATCAGCAGGATCAGCGTTTTTTTCCTCGGCAGCTTCGCCGTCAGCAATGCCATGATCGGCGCACCAATCGCCACCCCCAGCGCGTAACCGCTGATCAGCCATCCGGCATCTGGCAATGAGACACGTAAATCAGTCGCAACCTCAGGTAACAATCCCATGATGACAAATTCAGTGGTACCAATGGCAAAAGCACTCAGTGCCAGCGCCAGTAAAGAGAGAGGCATAACATTCTCCACAGCGTATTAATGGTATCGATCGTCAAAATGCGCCTATACTGACCTCACGGCAATGACGATCTATTCCTTATTTTTCAGTGACGATTAAAGCATAGCTGACGGGATAAGGTTTTGCAGAAAGGAGGCAATTGTCCGCTAAACAGGCTCCACTCAGGTAAAGAGGGTAGATAGCTATTTATTCCGGTACGTTATTCAGCAATTAATATCGCCAGGGAAGTGAGGTATTAAATGAAAAAGATAAAACAGTTCGCCACGTTATTGCTACTGATCGTCGTCAGTTTTCCCTTATCCCTGCAGGCAAGTAATCAAGCCTTAGCCCACTCGGCATTAGATCAGGTGGGTAAAACATTGATTTATGACCCTCGCTATACGCAATTACATTATCCAATGGGAGACATTCCACTACTCAGAGGGGTATGTAGCGATGTTGTTATACGCGCACTGCGCCAGCAATCGATAGATTTACAACGTTTAGTCCATGAGGATATGCAGAGAAACTTCAGCCTGTATCCTAAGATTTGGGGACTAAAAAGAACTGATAAAAATATCGATCACCGACGAGTGCCCAATCTGCATGTATTTTTTAACCGTCATGGAAAAAGCATTAACATCAGTGACCAGGCGAAAGACTATCAGGCGGGTGATATTGTTGCCTGGCGACTAAATAATGGTCGACCTCATATCGGTATCGTCTCGGTTAATTATAATAAAGCAAAGTCCCGGCCTCTGATTGTGCACAATATAGGTTGGGGAGCCAGAGAAGATGACGTGTTATTTGCGTGGCAGGTAACCGGACACTATCGCTACTTCAAAGAGTGATGTTACCTGAAAAAAACCCTGTTACAGGAACAGGGCTTTTATATGATTTACTGCATATCAGGCATACTATGTGAGGTTATTATTTACTACGCATCGCCGGGAAAAGGATCACATCGCGGATAGTATGGCTGTTGGTGAATAGCATCACCATGCGGTCAATACCAATACCAAGCCCGGCAGTCGGCGGCAGACCATGTTCAAGCGCAGTGACATAATCTTCATCATAGAACATCGCTTCATCATCACCCGCATCTTTTGCATTCACCTGCTGCTGGAAACGTTCTGCCTGATCCTGAGCATCGTTCAGCTCGGAGAAACCATTACCAATTTCACGCCCACCAATAAAGAACTCGAAACGATCGGTGATCTCCGGGTTCTCATCATTCCGGCGTGCCAGTGGAGAGACTTCTGCCGGATACTCCGTGATAAAAGTTGGCTGAATAAGATGACTTTCCGCCGTCTCTTCAAAAATTTCTGTCACCAGACGTCCAAGGCCCCAGCTTTTTTCGATATGAATACCGAGCGATTGTGCAATAGTGGCCGCTTTAGCAAAATCATCCAGATCAGTCAGTTCAGTTTCCGGACGATATTTTTTAATCGCCTCTTTCATCGTCAGTCGGGCAAAAGGCTGTCCGAAATCAAATTGCTGCTCACCATAAGTCACCTGAGTAGTACCCAGAACATCCTGTGCCAGAGTGCGGAATAAACTCTCTGTCAGTTCGATCAGATCTTTATAGTCGGCATAGGCCATATAAAGTTCCATCATAGTGAACTCAGGATTGTGCCGCGGTGACACGCCTTCATTACGGAAATTACGGTTGATTTCAAACACCCGTTCAAAACCACCCACCACCAGACGTTTCAGATATAACTCCGGGGCGATACGCAGATACATATCAATATCCAGCGCATTATGATGGGTGATAAAAGGACGTGCCGAAGCACCGCCGGGGATCACCTGCATCATGGGGGTTTCTACTTCCATGAAATCGCGCGCTTCCATGAAGCGACGAATACCCGCCATAATCAGTGAACGAACTTTGAACGTATGCCGTGAATCATCATTAGCAATCAGATCAAGGTAGCGCTGACGATAACGTGTCTCCTGATCGGCCAGACCATGAAATTTATCAGGCAACGGACGCAGTGCTTTTGTCAGCAGACGTAACTCGGTGCAGTGGATTGACAGTTCACCCGTTTTGGTTTTAAACAACTTGCCGGTCGCACCAATGATGTCGCCAAGATCCCATTTTTTGAACTGTTCGTTATAGAGCCCTTCTGGCAGATCATCGCGCGCAACGTAGAGCTGAATACGTCCTCCGACATCCTGCAGGGTAACAAACGATGCTTTACCCATGATGCGACGGGTCATCATACGTCCTGCGACGCTGACTTCCTTATTCAGCGCCTCCAGTGCTTCATTGTCGAGGTCATCAAATTCAGCATGCAACGGCTGTGAAGTCGTATCACGACGAAAATCATTAGGAAAAGCGATGCCTTTCTCGCGCAAACCTGCCAGTTTTTCACGTCGGGCTTTTAATTCATTATTTAATTCAACAGCAACGTCAGTGTTCTGTGGTTGTTGTTCTGACATAATCGGTTCCTTATAGCCCGGCTTTCAGACTGGCTTCAATAAAACGGTCGAGATCACCATCCAGCACGGCCTGGGTATTACGCGTTTCCACGCCCGTACGCAAGTCTTTGATCCGCGAATCATCCAGCACATATGATCGAATCTGGCTACCCCAACCGATATCAGATTTGTTATCTTCCAGCGCCTGTTTCTCAGCATTCTTTTTCTGCATTTCCAGCTCGTACAGCTTCGCTTTCATCTGCTTCATCGCCTGGTCTTTATTTTTATGCTGAGAACGGTCTGTCTGGCACTGCGTCACGGTGTTGGTAGGTAAGTGAGTGATACGCACGGCTGATTCTGTACGGTTAACGTGCTGTCCACCGGCACCCGATGCCCGATAAACATCAATACGCAGGTCTGCAGGGTTAATCTCAATATCGATATCATCGTCCACTTCAGGATAAACAAATGCTGAACTGAATGAGGTATGACGTCGGCCTCCGGAGTCAAAAGGACTCTTACGCACCAGGCGGTGTACGCCTGTTTCAGTGCGCAACCAGCCAAAGGCGTAATCGCCGATGATACGTAACGTGGCCGATTTGATACCAGCAACATCACCATCAGACTCTTCTATAACTTCAGTTTTAAAACCATGCGCCTCAGCCCAACGCAGATACATACGTACCAGCATGCTGGCCCAGTCCTGCGCCTCAGTACCGCCGGAGCCTGCCTGAATATCAATATAGCAATCGGCACTGTCGTACTCACCAGAGAACATCCGACGGAACTCAAGGTCAGCCAGCTTCTTCTCCAGTACGTCCAGCTCAGCTACGGCTTCATTGAAAGTCTCTTCATCTTCTGCTTCTACAGCTAAATCAAGCAGACCCGTGACATCCTCCAGCCCCTGGGCCAGTTGATCAAGTGTATTAACAACCGCTTCTAATGATGCGCGTTCTTTGCCGAGCGTCTGCGCGCGCTCTGGCTCATTCCAGACATCTGGCTGTTCCAGCTCTGCATTGACTTCTTCCAGACGCTCCTTACGGGCATCGTAGTCAAAGATACCCCCGAAGGATAAGACTGCGCTCGGAAAGGTCCTGAATGTGGTTTTTGACCGGATTAATTTCAAACATGATTTTTGCGTCTTTTAGGTGATAGGCCGGGAGTTTAAATCAAACGTCACAGTTTAACCGAATTTGCACCAGGTTTGTAGCTTTCAGCCACAGGCTTTTCACATAGACCAATCACTCATCCTGTTACTTTGTGACTGTACATGCCGCGGAGCGATAAACGCAACAAAGCGCCATACGGCGCTTTATATTGAAAAAAGAGAGAAAACTTCACTGCCTACATTGCGTGATTAGAGAAGGTTAATGACCCGTAACAGAATACTAATACCGATCTGTGCCATCGCCAACAGCTGTCTTTTGGTACTTCAATATTCTTACTGATGTGGCCAGAGATGTTCAATAATCAGTTGTAAGTTGCGGTTACCGCGAAACTCGTTCACATCAAGCCGGTAGGCCAGAGTGGCTTTTTTTATGCTGGGATCTGGCCAGAGCGCTGTATCAACATTAAAGGCGATAGCGTCTAAAAGTGGTCCTCCCCCCTCAGGTTCAACCATCATTTTCAGATGACGATCCCCCACTCTTTTTTGTTGCAACAGAGTAAACCGTCCATCAAATAAGGGTTCCGGGAAGGCTTGCCCCCAGGGCCCGGCTTCGCGCAGCAACTCTGCTGTTGGCAATATCAGCTCTTGCGGCTGCAAAGGACCATCACTGAGGATAACCCCCCGCAATGACTCTTCCGTCAGCCACTGTGCCACCTGCAGGGCAAACTGTTGCCGGAATTGTTCAAAGTGAGCGGTTTCCAGAGTCAGCCCGGCCGCCATCGCATGCCCGCCAAATTTCTCAATCAATCCCGGATGACAGGTATCAATACGCTCAAGCACGTCTCTGAGATGTAAACCAGCCACTGAACGACCTGACCCTTTCAGCAGACCGTCGCCCGCGGGCGCGAAGGCGATAACCGGACGATGAAACCGATCTTTCAACCGTGAAGCAAGAATCCCCACCACCCCCTGATGCCATTCAGGATGCCAGATAGCCAGACCAACAGGTAAAGCCTCACTCTGCTTGTCCAGCTTCTGAAAAAGTGCCAGCGCTTCCTGTTGCATTCCCTGCTCAATTTCTTTGCGCGTCTGATTGAGAGCATCCAGTTCTCCGGCCAGCACGCGCGCTTCTGCCGGGTTATCACACAGCAGCAATGCCACACCGACTGACATATCATCCAGACGACCGGCCGCATTCAAGCGAGGTCCAAGGGCAAAACCAAGATCACTGGCAGCTAAACGCGCGGCAGAGCGATTAGCCACTTCCAGCAAGGCCTTAATACCTGGCCGACATTTCCCGGCACGAATACGCGATAACCCCTGCCAGACCAGGATACGATTATTAGCATCAAGTGGGACCACATCGGCTACCGTTCCCAGTGCGACGAGATCCAGCAACTCAGCAAGATTAGGCAGTGGGTCGACGCCGATGTCACGCAGGCGAGCACGCAACGCCAACATCAGATAAAACGCTACACCAACACCTGCCAGGGCACGCGAAGGGAACTGACACACAGCGAGATTAGGATTCACAATGGCATCAGCATCAGGAAGGGTATCACCAGGTAAATGGTGATCCGTGATGACAACTCGTATACCCAATTTATGGGCCAGTTCCACGCCCGCATGTGATGAAATACCGTTATCCACGGTGATAATAAATTGCGCACCACGTGCAGCAACTTGCTCCACGACTGGCGGGCTCAATCCATAGCCATCATCAAAGCGATTCGGTACCAGGTAATCAATATCCCTTGCCCCCATCTGACGCAGCGCCAGTACAGTCAGAGCGGTACTGGTGGCGCCATCAGCATCAAAGTCACCAACCACCATAATTCGCTGCCCGGCATCGATCGCCTGATGGATCAATGTTGCAGCATGATCGATACCATGAAGCAAATGCCAGGGATGGAGGAATTTCGCCCCCCTTTCCAGTTCATCACTCTGACGGATTCCTCGCTGAGCATATAACCTGCGCAGCAGCACTGGCAATGAGTCAGGTAATGCTGTCTGCGTAACCGCTTCGCGACGTCG
>DWRH01000082.1:0-22823 GCA_022318365.1 Anthoptus insignis
ACGCAACTCTAAATCGCTACGGGCGTGACTCTACGCCCAAAATAAGACAGGAGACAACGGTGAAAATGCGCTGGTTTTATCTAGGAGTGATTGGCTCATGCTTGGGCATGCTCAGTGGCTGCGCCCTGATTCCCCATACGCCTTTAGTAAAAGGTGACACCTCAGCCAAGCCTGCCGTACTGCCGCAACCTGTACTGAATGGGTCAATCTTCCAAGCGGTTGCCCCAATGAATTTCGGCTATCAACCGCTGTTTGAAGACCGCAGACCCCGTGCAATTGGCGATACCTTGACCATTATCCTACGAGAAAACGTCAGCGCCAGTAAAAGTTCTAGCAGCAACGCGTCACGAAAAGGCAGTAGCCAGTTTGGTTTAAGTGTGGTGCCACGTTCGTTGAGCGGCTTGTTGGGGGGCGATAAAGCCAATTTCGACGGTTCAGGCGGTAATGACTTCAGCGGGAAAGGCGGAGCCTCGGCGAATAATACTTTCATCGGAACGATCACCGTATCGGTCTGTGCAGTGCTGGCAAATGGTAATTTAAAGGTCGTCGGAGAGAAGCAAATTGAAATTAACCAAGGAACCGAATTTATCCGTTTCTCGGGTGTCGTGAATCCGCGCACCATCAACGCCGATAATGCGGTGCTGTCCACCTCCGTTGCCGATGCGCGGATTGAGTATGTTGGCAACGGTTATATCAATGATGCTCAACAAATGGGATGGCTACAGCGTTTCTTCTTAACTATCGCACCGATGTAAGGGAGTCTTAGGATGCGAACAATTATTATGATTGGCTTACTGTGCTTAAGCTTCACCTCGATCGCGCAAACCCTGCGTATTCGAGATGTCGCGCAAGTACAAGGAGTCAGGGAAAATGCCTTGATTGGCTATGGGCTAGTGGTGGGTTTAGACGGTACTGGCGATCAAACGACGCAAACCCCGTTTACCACCCAGTCGATGAGCAATATGTTGTCACAGCTCGGCATTACCTTACCTGCAGGTACCAATATTCAGCTAAAAAATGTGGCCGCGGTTATGGTAACGGCTAAGCTACCGGCCTTCGCACGGCAAGGACAAAAAGTGGATGTCGTCATCTCCTCGATGGGGAATGCAAAAAGCTTACGGGGGGGAACGCTATTATTGACGCCGTTAAAAGGCGTGGATAATCAGGTTTATGCCCTCGCACAAGGGAACGTACTGATCGGGGGGGCAGGCGCGCAAGCGGGTGGGAGTAGCGTGCAAGTTAACCAGCTGAATGGTGGGCGGATCACCGGGGGCGCGACCATCGAACGGGAACTTATCAACAATTTCGGTGATAAAAATCAGCTGATCCTACAACTCTCGCGTAACGATTTCTCCCTCGCCCAACGGGTGGCCGACGTAATAAATAAACAAAGCGGGTATTCTGCCGCAGAACCCCTCGATGCGGGCAGTATCGCGGTCCGAGTATCACCGACTAAGGGGGCCCAGGTACAGTTATTAGCCAAACTGTTGGACCTGCCGATTACGCTACCTATTGCACGAGCGAAGATCGTGATCAATGCGCGTACCGGTTCAGTCATTATGAATCAACAGGTGAGTATCGAACGCTGTGCCGTCGCCCAAGGTAATCTCTCCGTGACCGTCGATAATCAAGAGAAGGTCAATCAACCCGACACGCCGCTGGCCGGGGGAGAAACGGTGGTGACCCCGCAAACCAATATCTCATTGCGTGAACAAGGGGGGGCGTTGCAGAGAGTCAATACCAGTGCATCGCTGAATGACGTTGTCGCCGCACTCAATACGCTAGGTGCAACACCGACGGAGCTGATGTCCATTCTGCAAGCGATGGAAAGCGCAGGCTGTCTTAATGCCGAACTGGAGATCCTCTAATGGCCACGACGATAATGACGGGTTGGGATATTAATGAACTTAATGCCTTACGTGGGGCGGTGAAACAGTCGTCGCAAGATAATATCGCGACGGTGGCGCGACAAGTTGAAGGGCTATTCCTACAGATGATGCTCAAAAGTATGCGGCAAAGCCTGCCCGGTGGCGATTTGCTTGGGAGCGATCAGCAGCGGCTATTTACCTCTTTATATGATCAACAGGTCACCCAGATGGCTCCGACTCGTCAGCTGGGGCTTGCGGCATTGATCGAGAAACAGCTACAACCAGTGAAACCGCCAAGCGCTGAGGTTGGGCAACGGTCATTGCCGTTGACTAATGATCGGCAGTTTTTCCAACGACTCCCTCAGTTGGTGCAACGAAAAATCGATAGCATCACGCAGTTTGCTCAACCGATGCAGCAATTCATTCAACATTTATTGCCACATGTGAAAAACGTGAGCCAAACAACCGGTATTCCGGAAAAACTTATCTTGGCTCAAGCGGCGCTGGAATCTGGGTGGGGACAGCGACAGATTATGACCGAGCGAGGTAAACCGAGTCATAACCTATTTGGAATTAAAGCGGGTAGGGGTTGGCAGGGGCCGACAACGACGACTCTCACCACAGAGTATCGGCAGGATCAGGCCGAGAAAACTCTAGAGCCGTTTCGGGTCTATCGTTCATGGCAGGAGGCGCTACAGGACTATGGGATGCTTTTAGTGAACAATCCTCGTTATCAGGCAGTGACTACGGCGCGCAGTGCCGAGCAGGGTGCCTTGGCGTTGCAAAAAGCGGGCTATGCCACCGATCCGCACTATGCTCAAAAGCTTATCGGTATCATCCGTCAGTTAAATCAAAGTCTCCCCAGCCAGCCTTCTACCGCCACACTCAATCTAAATGAATTATTTTAATCGTCTTTATAAAGTCTCTCGAATCTTGTGCCGATAAACAGATTGGAGCGTTGTCAGGCCAAGGCCTCTACAACTTTATTAGGGTAAGGAAAAGTTATGTCGAGTTTAATTAATTCTGCGATGAGTGGATTAAGTGCCGCCCAGCAACTGTTAACCAGTACCGCGAGTAATATCAGTAGTTATACCATCGCGGGATATAACCGGCAGATCACGGTAATTTCTGAAGCACAAAATACCTATAGTGGTAACAGTTGGTATGGAAATGGGGCGATTGTGAACGGTGTCCAACGGCAATACGATGCATTAATCGATAGTCAACTGCGCAATGCCAGTGCCAAGAGTAGCGCGCAGTCCGCCCACTATACGCAGCTCTCTGCTATCGATAAACAGATGACGCTAGAAGGAGGTACCTTAAACGATGGATTACAAACCTTCTTCGATACGTTACAGAATGTGGTAAATAATGCCGCCGATCCTGCCGCCCGTCAGGCGGTAATATCGCAAGCTGCGGCGCTCACTAATCAGTTTACGAGCACGCAGACGATGCTCGATCAGCAACAGCGCGATATTAATTCGCAATTACAGAGTACCGTTTCCGCTATTAACAGCTATAGCCAGCAAATTGCTACCCTTAATCAGCGCATCGCGCAATTATCGCAAAGTGGTGATGCCCCAAACAACCTGCTCGACCAGCGTGACCAGTTGGTGCGTGAACTCAACGATCAGGTAGGAGTAACTGTCGCGATGCAAGATGGCAACATGACCGTCAGTATTGCGAATGGCTTTACATTAGTCAGTGGTACCAAGAGTTATGCTTTAGAGGCAATGCCCTCGAATGCCAATCCTGAGCAGTTAACACTGGGTTATCAGGATAAGCTGGCTGGCCATGTAGAACTGCCAGAAAAATTGTTTAAAACTGGTAAGGTAGGGGGGCTTCTTGCCTTTCGTCACGATGAGCTTAATCCATTGCAGAATCGACTGGGGCAACTGACCTTAGCCTTCGCTACCGCAATCAACAGTGTGCAGCAGCAAGGCTATGATTTGAACGGTCAGCAAGGGGAAGCGATGTTTAGTGTCGGTCAGCCGAGCGTTAAGCAGAACGCATTGAATACGGGGACGGCCTCAATGAGTGCGGTGTTCACCGATGCCCAACAGGTTCAAGCCTCTGATTATCAGCTGGTCTTTAAACAAGGTAGCTGGCAGGTGACCCGATTGAGCGATAATACCTCAATCCCCGTCGAGGCATCAGACTCGGCAGACGGCACGACGCTGAATTTTGAAGGACTCTCGATCACTGTGAGCGGCAGTCCTGGCGAACAAGACCGTTTCCTCCTTCAGCCAGTGAATCAGATAACCCATCAGTTCTCGTTAAATTTTAGTGATCCTAATAAATTAGCGGCGGCAGAAGACCTGTCGGGCGAGAGCGATAATCGTAATATTCAGAAGATGCTCGACTTACAGTCGCAAAAACGGGTGGGTGGCACACAAACTTTCAGTCAAACCTGGAGCTCTGCAGTCAGTTTTGTTGGCACACAGACGCAAGCCTATGGTAATGCCGTGAACTTATCGGACACTATCATCACGCAGCTCACCGCGCGTCAGCAAGCCGTCTCAGGGGTTAATTTGGATGAAGAGTATGCCAACCTCACCCAGTATCAACAGTACTACATTGCCAATACACAAGTATTGAATACTGCTAGCGCGCTATTCGATGCCCTCATCAGCGTTCGCAGCTAGTACAGAGCGGGAGTAAGTTATATGCGATTAAGTACCACCTTCATTTTTCAACAACAGACACAAGGAATAAGCCGGGCGCAAGCGGATTGGTTAGCGGCAGGGCAGCGTTTATCTTCAGGTAAACGGGTTGTCTCCCCTTCCGATGATCCGGTTGCTGCGTCGCAAGCCTTAGGGATCCAGCAGCATCAACGCACCGAGCAGCGTTATAGTATGGCGCAGCAATTTGCGCAAACTACCATGAGTACAGAGGCCACCGCGCTCTCCTCTATTAGCGACACTATTCAAGCCGCGATCAGTGATATTGTGTATGGCGCAACCGGTACGCTAAATGATGATGATAGGCAGTCGGTGGCCGTGAAGCTAGAAGGGGTGCGTAATCAACTATTAACGATTGCCAATAGCCAAGACAGTAGCGGGCGTTACCTGTTTGCTGGCTACAATACCGCGCAGCCGCCGTTTATTGACAGCGCACAGGGAGTGACCTATCAAGGTGGTGACCGACCGATTATGCAGCAAGTCGATAATCAGCGGGTGATGACCCTCACTCATACTGGTCAGCAAGTCTTTCAATCGGCATCCTCTAATCCGAAGTTAGAACCCGATGGCAGCTTAGGTGATACCGATCTCTTCTCGATAATCGATAAAGCCATCACCGCGCTCAAAACACCGCTGAAAGATGCTGATGAATCGGCGATAACAGATTTTCACAATGCAATGAATACCGCTAACCGTGGATTGAATAATAGCTTAAATAATATTCTGACGTTACAGTCTGAGAATGGTACCCAGCTTAAGGAATTAGAAAGCTTAGGGGCGATCAGCGCTAGCCAGAGTATTCTTGCACAGGGGCAATTGAGTCAATTGGTCGATGCCGATGTCACACAGACGATTTCCGAGTATCAGATGAAAGAAACGGCATTACAGGCCAGCTATACCGCCTATACACAAATGTCTAAACTCTCTCTGTTTCAGATGAATAAATAATAGATAAAAAAACACCCGCGAATTCGCGGGTGTTTTGTATTGCGCTAACTTAGCTGGCTTTCGTCACGTCCGCCGTAGCATGGTGGCGTGCAGTATGTCCGCCCGCTGCCCCTTTACCAGTGAACTGATAAACAGGACGGATCCAATCGCTCTGCTTCACTGGCTCGGCGATCCAAGCTGGAGCTTCCGCTTTGGTAACCGGCGAGGTAGCAACCAGACGACCCGCGGTAACCGCTGTTGGCGTGGTTGGGACGACAGGTTGCGCAACCTGAGGCTGAGTTTCGCTGGCCTCAGGCTGGGTCTCGGTAACGTCACCTTGAGAGTCTACAGGCTGTTCATTAACCTGAGCGGATTCAACCACCGGGGTAGGTTCTATAACTACTGGCGTTTCGTTAATCTCTGCAGGAATTACTGCAACAGGGGCCATAGGCGTTACAACCTGATCAGAATCGGTAGTGGTTTGCGGGTTATCCATTACCTCTGTTTTCTCGGTCACAGTTTCTACAGCAGGGGTGACTGCGAGATCGTAGCGTACCCATACTTTACCTGACGCCATTTCCGGTGCAGCGGCAGCGGTGGTGACAGCCATTGGCGTTTGTTGCGGATAACGATCATCACGATAACGGCGACGGCGTTGACCACTAACACGTAAATGACGCGGTGAACGACGCGAACGACGTGGTGCAACGTTTTCCTGATTCTCAGTGCTGACCTGACGAGCCGTTGACGTTTCAACGGGTGCTACAACCTCTAGTGCTTGTTCAGTCTGTGGTACAGCGTCGGTAGCTGTATCAGTCACACGCACTTTTTGTTGCAATGCACGAGGTTGACGACGCGGCATTACCTTCACTTCACGTGGTGCTTCTTCGCTAACCGGCGCTTCAGGCTGCTGCTCAGTCGTGGTCTCTTGCTTACGCGCTTCTTGTTGCTGACGGCGTTCTTCCTGACGACGACGCTGACGCTCAGCACGTTGCTCACGGCGTTGCTGTTCACGTTGTTGACGAACTTCATCGCTGACAACATTGTCTTGGCGCGGTGCGCGTTCTTGACGCGTCGGAGCATCAGTGGTGTTTGCTTGATTACGCGACGACTGACGACGCGTATCGTCTTGTTGACCGACGGTGTTGGTCTCTTTTTGGTTCTGACGGCTAGAGCGGTCGTTCTTATCGTTGCGATCATAACGGTTATTGTTGTTACGACGCTGATTATTACGACGATCCGATTGGCGCTGTCTATTTTGCGATTGCGACGCAGTTGAGGTAGCCGGTGTAGCAGTCGTGGTTTCCGTCGCCGACTTGTCTACCTTATCTGAGCCCGCGAAGAAGGCTTTAATCCCCTTGACCAGGCGGCTAAAGAAACAACCAGCTGGTTTTTCTGCGGCAGGAGTCGCTGCTGTTTCGGTGGTGACCGGTGGTGCATCAGGCATGACAAATGCAGCCAGTGCAGGTTGCTCTGGACGGCGACGTTCGGCTGTCTCTTCTTCTGAAGGGAGCGCCATCTCGGTTTCGTGCAGTTTTGGTAAGTGGTAGCTGAGGGTATGAGTCTCTTCACCTTTACGAACACGCAGTACCGAGTAATGAGGCGTTTGCATTTTATCGTCAGGAACGATAACGGCCTTAACACCGCCTTGGCGAGTCTCGATAGCATTGACTGCCGAGCGCTTCTCGTTAAGCAGGTACGATGCGACTTGAACCGGCACGATCGCATGCACTTCTTTAGTGTTATCTTTTAATGCTTCTTCTTCGATAAGACGAAGGATAGAGAGCGCTAAAGATTCATTATCACGGATGGTTCCGGTGCCACTGCAACGTGGACAAACATGGTGGCTTGACTCGCCCAGTGAAGGACTTAGACGCTGACGCGACATCTCGAGCAAACCAAAGCGCGAAATATGACTAATTTGGATACGCGCACGGTCTTGGCGAACGGCGTCGCGTAATTTATTTTCGACGGCACGCTGATGGCGAGCTGGTGTCATATCGATAAAGTCGATAACGATCAGACCACCAAGATCACGCAACCGCAATTGACGGGCAATTTCATCAGCCGCTTCTAAGTTAGTGTTGAACGCAGTTTCTTCGATATCGCCGCCACGAGTTGAACGCGCCGAGTTAATATCGATAGCGGTCAGGGCTTCGGTGGTATCAATAACGATAGAACCGCCTGAAGGGAGACGGACCTCACGTTGGAAGGCGGATTCGATCTGCGATTCGATTTGGTAGTGACTGAACAGCGGAATTTCACCGGAGTAGAGTTTTATCTTACTGGTAAAATCAGGGCGGCCTAATGCAGCAATGTGTTGGCGGGCTAATTCTAAAACACTTGGGTTATCGATCAGAATTTCACCGATATCTTGGCGTAAGTAGTCGCGGAAGGCACGGACAATGACGTTACTCTCTTGGTGAATCAGGAAAGGCGCTGGACGGCTATTCGCTGCCTTTTGGATCGCTTCCCAATGTTTCAGTCGGAAATTTAAATCCCACTGTAGTGATTCTGCTGATTTGCCAACACCTGCGGTCCGCACAATCAGACCCATCCCATTCGGAATATCGAGAGAGGAGAGGGCTTCTTTTAGTTCACTGCGGTCGTCGCCTTCAATACGGCGAGAAATACCGCCTGCACGGGGGTTATTCGGCATCAGTACCAAATAACTTCCGGCTAAACTGATAAAGGTGGTCAGTGCTGCGCCTTTATTCCCGCGTTCTTCTTTATCGATCTGGACAATAACTTCTTGGCCTTCGCGCAGAACATCTTTGATGTTTGGACGCCCGTGACCGGAGTAATTATCAGGGAAGTATTCGCGAGAAATTTCTTTTAAAGGAAGGAAACCATGGCGTTCAGCACCATAATCTACGAAAGCGGCTTCTAAGCTGGGTTCAATACGAGTGATTTTACCTTTATAAATATTCGCTTTCTTTTGTTCATGACCCGGGCTTTCAATATCCAAGTCATAGAGTTTTTGTCCATCTACTAGTGCGACACGCAACTCCTCCTGCTGAGTTGCGTTAATGAGCATTCTTTTCATTTACATGTTCTCGTCATTATCATTTTTGAAAAGCTGCGGGCATTACTGCGATGAGCGAGTTATCCGATGGCTTCGTGTCTGTAGGCAATCACGTCAGCCTCACGGCTGTCGATCGCTTAAGAAGCGCATAACGTCGGGGAAGTGTTACTGATAAGCTTCACAATTCCATAGAGATCATCTCTTCCCAGAGTAAGGGCAGAGGGCAATATCCCATCTCGTTCAGGCTGCAGTCCGCAGCCCGCTAACTATCTGAATCCACTAAACGTCTTATGCCATTGCTGCGTGTTGTCTCTTCAGATAAAAATCCAACTAAGTCGCTTTACGACGCAAAGTTCTGCAATCGTTCAGCCCTAGCATTATTCCATTGCTCCCCTTCATATAGCAAGGTGACTTTCGCGTTGTTGATCACTTTATTGATTATTTGAGCAATTTATGAAGAAAACATGAAAATAGCTGGTTAAAAAGAGAGCATGATGAACAAAAGTAGCGGGTAACCTCTTAATAAAAGAGTGGCGATAAATCTTGAGTCTCTTTACACTTATCCGCATGAAAACAGAACATAATGGCGTACAGCTGATTGCCATCACGTCGGAACACGACGGACAGCGAATTGACAACTTTTTGCGGACCTTTTTGAAAGGGGTTCCGAAGAGCATGATTTATCGAATCTTACGAAAAGGTGAGGTTCGAGTGAATAAAAAAAGAGTTAAACCGGAATATAAGCTTATTGCCGGTGATGAGCTACGTATCCCGCCGGTTCGCACCTCTCAGAGCGATGCGCCGGAAGTGTCGCCGAAGCTCGCTCGGGTCGCCCAGTTAGACGATGCTATTTTGTACGAAGACGAAGCGATTTTGGTATTAAATAAGCCATCCGGTACGGCCGTACACGGCGGTAGTGGCCTGAGTTTCGGCGTAATCGAGGGGCTACGGGCTTTACGGCCAGAGGCACGTTTCCTGGAATTAGTGCATCGATTAGATCGCGATACCTCAGGTATTCTGCTCGTGGCTAAAAAACGCTCAGCGTTGCGCTCATTGCATGAACAGCTACGTGATAAAACCATGCAGAAAGATTATCTCGCCTTGGTACGCGGCGAGTGGCCTTCCCATCTCAAGTCGGTTAAAGCGCCGCTGCTGAAAAATATTTTGCAGAGTGGTGAGCGGATCGTAAAAGTGAGCAGTGAAGGTAAACCCTCGGAAACGCGTTTTAAGGTTGAGGAGCGTTTTGGTTTTGCGACCCTAGTGAAAGCCAGCCCTGTCACCGGGCGTACTCACCAAATTCGAGTACACACGCTGCATGCTGGCCATCCCATTGCGTTTGACGACCGTTATGGTGTTGCCGCATTTGATCAACAGCTCGCAGGTACCGGACTCTCGCGGCTCTTTCTGCATGCTGCAGCGCTCACCTTTACCCATCCGGGGACAGGTGAAACCTTAAGGGTTGAAGCCCCGCTAGATTCAGGGCTAAAACGCTGTTTGAATACGTTACGTCAGAAGAAAACACCCTAGAAATTTCAGGCATTAATCAGTTAAAGGATTAATGCCTATTTTTCTGAGGATCGCCGTTAGCGCGATCAAGGGTAACCCAACCAGCGTATTCGGGTCATCGCCGGCCATTCGCTCAAAAAGAGTTATCCCTAATCCCTCAGACTTAAAACTCCCCGCGCACTGCAAAGGCTGCTCTTTCTGAATATAGCCCCAGATTTCGTCGTCGGTGAGTTCTCGAAAGAAGACTTGGTAGGTCTCTAGACGCTGATGCCACTGATGACTTATTCCATCATACACCGCTAATCCGGTATGGAATGTCACGCATTGGCCTGACGAAGCGCGTAGTTGCTTAAATGCCTGCTCAGAAGTATGAGGCTTACCCAGCACTCGTTCAGCCAAACTTCCTAGCTGGTCACAACCAATGATGATGCTGTCTGGATAACGGTCGATCAGTGCGGAGGCCTTTTCGCGCGCTAATCGCAAGACTTGCTCTTCGATCGATTCAGTGGGGCGAGCGGATTCGTCAATATCCGGTGCGGCACAGAAGAAGGGCAGGCCTAATTTATCTAAAACAGCCTGGCGAAAAGGGGAAGACGAGGCGAGAACAAGGTTATAGGACATATTTTTTTCATAATCTATAGCGAATTAGGTCAACTCATCTTAAACTATCTGCCGCACTGGTTGCGAATTTCTCGGTTAAAGATACGGGTCAATGGCCTTTTTCTTTGACTCTTTATCATTACAAAGTTAATATGCGCGCCCTATGCAAATAGTAAAATTACCTCTCACTCTGGATCTGCAACGTACTGCACAAAAACGCCTTGATTATCAGGGAGTCTACGTCGCGGACGCATTACAACGTTTAGCCGATTCAGTAGTGAGTGTGGATACCGATGTGTCGTGTACCATGTCTTTCGGCATTGATAGCCAGCGCTTAGCTGTCCTTGAGGGCAGTGCTGACGTAACGGTGACGTTATGCTGCCAGCGCTGTAATGACACGTTCACCTATCCTGTCCACGTAAAATACCTCTTCAGCCCTGTTCGCAATGACGAGCAGGCGGAAGCGTTACCAGAAGGTTATGAGCCGGTTGAAGTCGATGAGTTTGGCGAAGTCAATTTGCTTGCGGTAATCGAAGATGAACTTATCCTCGCATTACCTGTCGTTCCGGTACATGATTCTGAACACTGTGAAGTGTCCGACGCGGACATGGTTTTTGGTGATTTGCCTGCAGAGGCGGAGAAACCAAATCCATTTGCCGTATTAGCAAGTTTAAAGCGTAAGTAATAGGAGTAAGGTCCATGGCCGTACAACAGAATAAACCAACCCGTTCCAAGCGTGGCATGCGCCGTTCACACGATGCACTGACTACGTCTGCTCTGTCCGTAGATAAAGTTTCTGGCGAAACTCATCTGCGTCACCATGTGACTGCTGACGGTTACTACCGTGGTCGCAAGGTAATTGCTAAGTAATTCTGGCCGCGAAGCTAGGTATTACTTTGACACGTGTGACCCTGGCTGTTGACGCCATGGGCGGGGATTTCGGTCCCCACGTGACAGTGCCTGCAGTTCTGCAGGCACTGGGCATCTATCCCTTCCTAGAGATTTATCTTGTCGGTCTTCCCGACACACTCCAGCCATTACTTGTCACAGCAGATTCCTCTGTGCTCGAACGCCTGCACTACATCGAGGCTGAGTCTGTTATTACGAGTGATGTAAAACCCTCATCAGCGATCCGCCAAAGCAAAAACAGTTCAATGCGGCTTGCGCTAGAGTTAGTTAAAGATCAGAAAGCTCAGGCCTGCCTTAGTGCGGGAGATACCGGTGCATTGATGGGTATCGCATTATTACTTCTCAAGCCTCTGCCTCAGATACGTCGCCCGGCGCTAATGACCCTGTTACCTAATGCCTTAAAGGGACAGACGGTCATTCTGGATATTGGTGCCAACGTCGAGGCCGACAGTGAAATGTTGTTTCAGTTTGCGTTGATGGGCACAGTGGTGGCGCAACAGATGTTAGCGATAGCTAAGCCGCGGGTTGCATTGCTCAATGTTGGTCAAGAAGAGAGCAAAGGGAAAGAATCTATCCGTCAAGCCGCGAAATTATTACGGCAACAGGGCGTGATCCGTTATACTGGCTTCTTAGAAGGAAGTGAATTACTAACAGGTCAAGCTGATGTCTTGGTCTGCGATGGATTCAGTGGCAATGTGGCATTGAAGACGTTAGAAGGGGCAGTCAGATATTTTCTTCAACGTGCAGAGCGTGGTCAGTCAATCTGGCGGCGGCTTATCCGAACACTGCTTTCACCAAATACCAGTAGGATTGATCCAGACAAGTATAATGGTGCATTTTTATTAGGGTTGTCGGGCGTGGTCATCAAGAGCCATGGGGCAGCGAATCAGCAAGCTTTTTTAGCGGCAATTGAGCAGTCTATAATGACGGTGCAGCGGCAACTCTCGCAGCGAGTAGCCCGCCAATTAGCCTCTGTAGTAGCCAGGAGTGACAGAACATAAATGTTTAGCAAAATTTTGGGTACGGGTAGCTATCTACCTGAACAAATCCGCACGAATGCAGATTTAGAAAAAATGGTCGAGACAACCGACGAATGGATTGTCACCCGCACCGGTATCAGCGAACGTCGCGTGGCGGGTCCTGATGAGAACGTGGCTACTATGGGTTTCCGTGCTGCGCAAAAAGCCATAGAAATGGCAGGCGTCGATAAAAACGATATTGGATTAATCATCGTTGCGACAACCTCATCGAGCCATGCTTTTCCAAGTTCAGCCTGTATGATCCAACAACAGTTGGAAATCACTGATTGTCCAGCCTTTGACCTCGCTGCCGCTTGTGCGGGATTTACCTATGCACTTAGCGTTGCTGATCAATATATTAAAAATGGTGCAGTGAAACATGCGCTGGTTATTGGTTCTGATGCATTAACCCGAACGCTTGATCCAAACGATCGCGGTACCGTGATCTTATTCGGTGACGGGGCAGGGGCAGTGTTACTTGGACAGAGTGAAAGTGAAGGGATTATCTCAACCCATCTCCATGCTGATGGCAACTATGGGAAACTTCTGACACTTGGTTATCAAGACCGCGCACATCAGGATCAGCCTGCGTATTTAACCATGGCAGGTAACGAAGTGTTTAAGGTTGCGGTCACTGAACTCGCCCACATTGTCGAAGAAACATTGGCAGCAAATGGTATCGATCGTTCTGAACTTGATTGGTTAGTGCCTCACCAGGCCAACCTACGGATCATCAGCGCGACGGCGAAAAAATTACATATGGGGATGGATAAAGTTGTTGTCACCCTAGATCGCCATGGTAATACCTCCGCGGCTTCTGTGCCGACTGCACTTGATGAAGCCGTACGCGATGGGCGAATTCAACGTGGACAACTCATTTTGTTGGAAGCCTTCGGCGGTGGTTTCACTTGGGGCTCTGCCCTCGTTCGTTTTTGATTGACAGGTATCTTTTATGACACACTTTGCTTTTGTATTTCCTGGTCAGGGCTCACAGACGGTGGGTATGTTAGCCGAATTAGCGGCCGAGTATCCGATTATTGCGCAGACTTATGCACAAGCATCAGAGGCTTTAGGTTACGATCTTTGGCAACTGGTTCAGCAAGGCCCCGCTGAAGAATTGAATAAGACTTGGCAAACTCAGCCTGCGTTACTTGCGGCATCAGTGGCGTTATTCCGTCTCTGGGAGCAACAAGGTGGCGCGCAACCTGCAATGCTGGCAGGGCACAGCTTAGGCGAATACTCAGCGTTGGTCTGTGCCGGCGTGATTGAGTTCGCCGACGCAATCCGCTTAGTTGAGTTGCGTGGGAAATTGATGCAAGAAGCTGTGCCAGAAGGCACTGGTGCGATGCAAGCTATTATCGGTCTTGATGATGCCGCCATTCGTCAGGCATGCGAAGAGAGCGCTCAAGGGCAAATTGTTTCCCCCGTTAACTTCAACTCGCCAGGTCAAGTGGTCATCGCTGGGAATAAAGAAGCAGTAGAACGTGCAGGTGCAGCCTGTAAAGCTGCTGGCGCGAAAAGAGCTTTACCGCTTCCTGTCAGTGTCCCGTCTCACTGTGCGTTAATGAAGCCCGCTGCAGATAAATTAGACATCGCTTTGCGGGAGATCACTTTCAGTGAGCCTAAAATTTCTGTGGTCAACAATGTTGATGTAAAATGCGAGACGGATGTTCAGGCAATTCGTGAGGCATCAGTTCGCCAGCTATACAGCCCAGTGCGTTGGACCGAAAGCGTGCAATATATCGCTGCACAAGGCGTAACACAGTTGGTCGAAGTAGGCCCTGGCAAGGTGCTGACCGGGCTAACAAAAAGAATTGTTGATACGTTAACAGCGTCAGCGATTAACGATCCAGCTGCATTCAGCGCAGTATTGATTAAAGAATAAGAGGAAAAACATGAACTTCAATGGTAAGATCGCGCTCGTTACGGGTGCCAGTCGTGGAATTGGTCGTGCAATTGCTGAAAAATTAGTGGCCGGTGGCGCCAAAGTCATCGGTACGGCGACCAGCGAAAATGGTGCTGAAGCAATCAGTGCTTACCTTGGCGATAACGGCAAAGGACTGGTTCTCAATGTGACTGATGCGGCTTCTATCGAGGCAGTGTTGCAACAAATCCGTGCAGAATTTGGCGAAATTGACATTTTAGTTAATAATGCAGGGGTAACTCGTGATAACCTATTAATGCGCATGAAGGATGACGAGTGGCAGGATATTCTTGACACGAACCTGACTTCTGTTTTTAGACTATCTAAGGCAGTATTGCGTGCCATGATGAAAAAGCGCATGGGAAGAATCATTACCATTGGTTCGGTTGTCGGAACAATGGGTAATGCGGGCCAAGCAAACTACGCTGCTGCAAAGGCGGGTTTAATTGGCTTTAGCAAATCACTGGCGCGAGAAGTTGCGTCACGTGGTATTACTGTAAACGTTGTGGCTCCTGGTTTCATCGAAACCGACATGACGCGAGCACTGAATGAAGAGCAACGATCTGGTATTTTGGCAGAAGTTCCTGCTGCCCGTTTAGGGGAGCCTAAGGAAATTGCTAACGCCGTGGCCTTCTTAGCCTCTGACGAAGCAAGTTACATCACTGGTGAAACTTTGCACGTTAATGGTGGGATGTACATGGTCTGATCTGCTTCAAATTATTATTTTTGCGATTTATTGTACAAAAAATACTAATTTGTCGTCAGAAAAGCAGGGAAGTAGTTGCATCTTTTTAAACATTTTATAAACTACGAAAACCGTCGCATTAGCGAGTTTTGATAGGAAATTAAATAGTATGAGCGATATCGAACAACGCGTTAAGAAAATCATTGCTGAGCAGCTGGGTGTTAAAGAAGATGAAGTGATCAACTCTGCTTCTTTCGTAGAAGACCTGGGTGCTGATTCTCTTGACACCGTTGAGCTGGTAATGGCTCTGGAAGAAGAGTTTGATACTGAGATTCCAGACGAAGAAGCTGAGAAAATCACTACCGTACAGGCAGCGATCGACTACATCAATAGCCATCAGGGCTAATGAACACCTTCAGGCGGTCACTCGACCGCCTGAAATTTATTCCGTCCCACGAAGAATAATTATTCCCCTCCCTGGAGGACGAACGTGTCTAAGCGTCGTGTAGTTGTGACCGGTCTTGGCATGTTGTCTCCTGTCGGCAATACAGTAGAGTCTACCTGGAATTCTCTCCTAGCCGGTCAGAGCGGCATCAACCTGATTGACCATTTTGATACGAGTTCTTATGCAACGCGTTTTGCAGGAACCGTAAAAGATTTTAATTGTGATGAGATCATCTCGCGTAAAGAACAACGTAAAATGGATATGTTTATCCAATACGGCGTCGTTGCGGGTGTTCAAGCATTGCAAGATTCTGGAATTACCGTCACTGAACAGAATGCTCACCGTATTGGTGCTGCCATTGGTTCGGGGATTGGCGGACTTGGCCTGATTGAAGAGAACCATGCAGCCTTGACTAAAGGCGGACCGCGTAAAATCAGTCCATTCTTTGTCCCTAGTACTATCGTCAATATGGTTGCAGGTCATCTCACCATTATGTACGGTTTGAAAGGTCCAAGCATCTGCATTGCAACCGCCTGTACGTCCGGTGTTCATAATATCGGCCATGCAGCACGTATGATTGCTTACAACGATGCTGACGTAATGTTAGCCGGTGGGGCAGAGAAGGGGAGTACTCCTCTTGGTGTCGGCGGTTTCGGTGCGGCTCGTGCGCTCTCAACGCATAACGATAATCCTCAGGCGGCAAGTCGTCCTTGGGACAAAGATCGCGATGGTTTCGTTTTGGGTGATGGTGCTGGGGTGTTAGTACTCGAAGAGTATGAGCACGCGAAAGCTCGTGGCGCGAAAATTTATGCTGAATTAGTGGGTTTTGGGATGAGTAGCGATGCTTATCACATGACTTCCCCACCGGAAAACGGTGAAGGTGCAGCCCAGGCAATGCGTAATGCATTGAATGATGCGCAACTGAATGCTGAACAGATTGGTTATGTTAACGCACACGGTACATCGACCCCAGCGGGTGATTTAGCCGAGTGCCAAGCCGTTAAATCAGTATTTGGTCAAGGAACAAAAGTATTGGTTAGCTCGACGAAATCGATGACTGGACATCTGCTAGGTGCAGCGGGGGCCGTCGAATCGATCTACTCTATTCTGGCTTTACGCGATCAAGCTATTCCACCTACTTTAAATCTGGATAATCCAGATGTGGGCTGTGATCTCGATTTTGTTCCGCACACTGCGCGTCAGGTTTCTGGCCTTGAGTACTCACTCTGTAACTCATTCGGGTTCGGTGGGACTAACGGTTCATTGATCTTCCGTAAGATCTAAAAGCTGACTCTATCAAAAAGCCCGTTTACGGGCTTTTTTTTTGCCAACGCTAGGGCGGATCCTATGCAGATAATCAATGGCGTCAACACATCCCAGCTCTCTAGTCTCGATCGTGGCTTACAATTTGGTGACGGCTGTTTCACGACAGCGCAGGTTACTCAAGGTAAGGTACGCTATCTGGCACAACATCTGGAGCGCTTGGCCCGTGACAGCCAACGCTTGGGTATTGCATTCGATGATTGGCCCAAGTTAACCCAAGAAATTAACGCACTGGCGCGACAGAGTGACTTAGGGGTGATTAAGATCCTTCTAACACGTGGTAGCGGGGGGAGGGGCTATAGCGCTGCAGGCTGTACGGATACTCAACGTATTCTATCATTAGCGCCTTATCCCATGCATTATGCCGCCTGGCAGCAGCAAGGCGTATCCTTAATTACCAGCCCTATACCCTTAGGAATGAATCCTTATTTGGCTGGAATCAAACATCTTAATCGGTTAGAGCAAGTGCTGATTAAAAACCATCTCGATTGCCAAGCGGCGCAAGAAGCCTTGGTGCTCGACTCTCAAGGCAATGTGGTGGAGTGTTGTGCAGCAAACATTCTCTGGCGTAAGGGACGACAGATCTTTACCCCAGCCCTGACCTACAGTGGTGTGGAAGGGATAATGAAAGGGTTAGTGATTGAAGCCTTGCAGTCGGAAGGGTACCATTGCAGCCACGTCACGCAAGCGCCGAGCGCGCTCGAACAGGCTGACGAAGTCATTATCTGTAATGCATTAATGCCCGTGCTTCCTGTCGTCCGTATTGACCAGTGGCAATATCAACCCGGTGAGGCGATGGCAACACTGCTTAAATTAGGATTCACTGCGAGTTAAGTTATGCAGAAAAAAAGTAAAGGCCTACTAGGCTTAGTGATTTTATGTGTGATATTGGCAACCGCTGGCCTTTGGCAGGTTAAGCGTTTTGCTGCACACCCGTTATTAATCCAGCAAGAAACGATTTATACCTTACCGGCCGGTTCGGGGCGTGTGGTGTTAGAGCAACAGCTCGAATCACAACATATTGTGCCGCGTGGCCCATGGTTTGGTTGGCTATTGAAAGTCGAGCCGCAACTGTCAAAATTTAAAGCAGGGACTTATCGTTTAATGCCGGGGATGACAGTACGCCAACTCCTGAACTTACTAGCAAGCGGTAAAGAAGCCCAATTTCCTGTACGTTTTGTCGAAGGTCAACGGGTCGAAGACTGGTTAAAAACGTTACGTAACGCCCCGTGGATTACTCACCAACTTGCTGATGATCAGTTAACCACGGTTGCGCAGGCTCTAGGCATGCAAGCCTCCGAAGTAGAGGGCGGCTTCTACCCTGACACTTACTATTACACCGCGAAGCGCAGCGATATTAGTCTATTAAAACAAGCGCGTCAGCGTATGGTGAAGCTTCAACAAACGGTATGGGATCAGCGTGAAGCAGGTTTACCTTATCAAGATCTTAATCAATTAGTCACCATGGCTTCGATTATCGAAAAGGAGACCGCGGTCCCCGCAGAACGCGGTAAAATAGCCTCAGTGTTTGTCAATCGTCTGCGCAAAGGTATGCGTCTCCAGACAGATCCGACGGTGATCTATGGCCTGGGCAGTGCCTATACCGGTGTTTTAACGCGTAGTGATTTAGAAAAGCCGACCGCTTATAACACTTATGTTATTCCCGGATTACCCCCTGGACCGATTGCTATTCCAAGCCAAGCTTCGCTGGAAGCGGCCGCCCACCCAGAAAAAAGTGACTTACTCTATTTTGTAGCGAATGGTCAGGGAGGGCATACCTTCACTTCGACCTTAGCCAATCATAATCAAGCCGTCAAAGCGTGGCGTAAAGTTGAGAATGAGCGTAAAACCGGTGAAAAGTAAATTTGTTGTGATAGAAGGCTTAGAGGGCGCGGGTAAAACATCAGTCCGCGAGACAGTGGTCAGCGAACTGCACGCCCAGGGTATTACCGATATCGTCTTTACCCGCGAACCGGGTGGAACTCCGTTGGCCGAAGCCTTACGCCAGATTGTTAAAGAGGGGATCGAGGGCGAAAGCATTACCGCCAATGCCGAACTCCTCTTACTGTATGCTGCACGAGTGCAACTGGTCGAGACCGTGATCAAACCTGCGCTAGCGCGAGGCGCTTGGGTGATAGGGGATCGCCACGATCTCTCTTCACACGCCTACCAAGGCGGCGGACGAGGGCTTGATCCCCTGACAATGCAGACGATTAAGCAGTCAGTTTTAGGAGATTTTGCCCCAGATATGACCCTCTATCTTGATGTGACACCGGAAATTGGCTTGTCTCGTGCCCGTGCGCGCGGAGAGTTGGACCGAATTGAGCAAGAGTCATTAGCCTTTTTTCAGCGTGCTCATCAACGTTACAAAGAGCTTGCGGCGAGTGATGCCAGTATTCTGACTATCGATGCTACACAGCCCCAGACGCAAGTACAGCAAGCGGTACGCGATACCCTGCGCCGCTGGCTTAAGGAACAGCATTAATGCAATGGTTTCCGTGGTTAACCCCCTATTATAAGCAGCTGATTGCACAGCATCAGGCGCAACAGGCCCATCCCGCTCAGATCCTCTATGCCCATGAAGGCATGGGCGCGGAAGCCCTGGTATGGGGGCTTGCACGCTGGCTATTGTGTGAAACTCCGCAAGGTCATAAAGCCTGTGGGCACTGCCACGGTTGCCAGCTTATGCTGGCGAATAACCATCCTGATTGGTACCCGATAGCTGCGGAAAAAGGTAAACAGATCATTGGTATCGATGTGATCCGCGAGACCTGTGAGAAAGTGTGGCATTCGCCACAGCAGGGGGGGGCGCGGGTGGTGTGGATTGATGGCGCACAACGGCTATCCGAGTCGGCGGTTAACGCCTTACTTAAAACGGTCGAAGAGCCGCCAGCAAACTGTTGGTTTCTATTCACCACGTCGCAATTAAGCCAATTACCGGCGACCCTACGCAGCCGCTGTGTGGTCACTCCTATCCTGGTACCCAAGGAGTCCCAAGGCTTAGCATGGCTGACGCGTGAGAGCCAATTACCCGAGCAAACATTGTTGACGGCGTTACGTCTAAGCGGCGGAGCACCCGCACAAGCGCTCGAGCTGATAAATGCCCCGCGTTGGCAAAAAAGGAGCCAATTGGCCGCAGGCTTACGTACGGCTTTACCGCAACGGCCCATGCAGCTACTCGCCATTTTGGTGGACGATCCTAGCGCTGAGAAAATCTATTGGCTGATGGCTTTTCTCGTCGATGCGCTAAAATTACAACGTGGCGGCCAGATGTGGTTAACGCATGTCGACGAATTTGAGACTAGCCACTACGTAAGTACCCTGATGGACGAATACCGATTGCAAAAGATAATTGCGCGGTGCCGCGACTGTCACACACTATTGACACATACCCCGCAGGTGAATACTGAATTAGTCATTAGCGACGTGTTGCTGGCGTGGGAAACGCTGTTAGATAACTAAAATTTTGTTATAGAGAGAATTATGTTTTTAGTGGATTCGCACTGCCATGTCGATGGCTTAGATTATGAAAAAGAACATCAGAACTTAGCTGAGGTCATCGCTAAGGCCCAGGCTCGTGATGTGCGGTTTATGCTGGCGGTCTCTACGACACTGAGCGCCTTTCCTGCTTTACAACAGCTCACGGCTAGCTCCCCACAAATTACGCTCTCTTGTGGTGTGCATCCCCTCAATCTTGACGATGATTGGGATATAGAGCGACTTCATACTTTTGCGAGTGATCCGAACGTCGTAGCGCTAGGGGAAACTGGGCTGGATTATTTTTATCATAAAACCCCAGAGCTGTGGGCGATTCAACAACAAGCGTTTCGCGACCACCTACAAGTGGCTTGTCAGCTTAATAAGCCGGTGATCGTACATACCCGTGACGCGCGTGAAGATACAATTAGCTTATTGGCCGAAAATCATGTTGACCGCTGTGGCGGGGTATTGCACTGTTTCACCGAGGATAGTGATACAGCCAAAAGATTGTTAGATTTGGGAATGTATATCTCCTTCTCTGGGATTCTAACCTTTAAGAATGCTGAGCAGATCCGCGAAGCGGCGCGTTATGTGCCGATGGATAGGATCCTGGTCGAGACCGACTCGCCTTACTTAGCCCCGGTTCCGTATCGTGGTAAAGCGAATCAGCCAGCCTATACTCGCGATGTAGCAGAATATATGGCGGTGGTCAAAGGTCTAACGGTTGAGCAAGTCGCTGAGCAGACAACGAAAAACTTTGCTAAATTATTTAATATTGCCCCAGAGCGCTTGACGCTATCGTAATATAACTCGCCGCATGGCGGCGAGATGACTAAAGGAATGATTGACCATGGCAGAAGAGACGATTTTTAGTAAGATTATTCGCGATGAAATTCCCGCACAAAAATTATACCAAGACGAATTAGTGACGGCGTTTCGTGATATTTCACCACAAGCCCCCAGCCATATCCTGATAATCCCCAATATTCTTATCCCTACCGTCAACGATGTGCAAGCCGAACACGAGCTCGCATTAGGGCGGATGATGACTGTGGCGGCAAAGTTAGCGAAGGAAGAGGGGATCGCGCAGGACGGTTATCGCTTAATTATCAATTGCAATCAACATGGTGGCCAAGAGGTCTATCATATTCATATGCATCTGGTGGGTGGAAAACCCCTTGGACCGATGCTGACACGCTAATGAATCGGAGTCGAACTATGCGCTTTCTATGTGTGTTAGCACTATCCATTGTCGGTGCGGTGGGCTGTAGCAGTAAGCCGCCAGCGATTACTATCTCACAGCCGCTCGTTATGGGCTCGGAGGTACTTTCCGCGGGGATTACTGCCGATGCACCGATAATTAATAGTGATCAAGCGCCTGCTGCAACGACACGTGTGTACAACGATCGGGGTGTTCCCGTCACGATTCATTACCACTATTTCTGGTATGACGAGCAGGGGCTGGATATTCCCCATGATGCGAAACAGCAACAGGTAAGTGTACCAGCGCACAGTTCGACCGAACTTCTTTCTTCCTCTGGCAGCGTGAACGCTCGCCAGGTTCGTATCTATATTTCTCTCTGAGGACGTTACCGTGACTAAATACTTAAAATATAGCAGCTCACTACTCTTCGCTTGTTTACTCAGTGGTTGTGTTATCAATTCATCGCAAAAACCCGCACCCGTCGAGCAAGGTAATGGCGCAACTCAGCCACCGTCAACCACTCAGCCTGGCCAAAAAACACCACCAGTGCAGAATCCGCCACCCGTGACCCAACCGCAGCCGGTACCCGAAGCACCGAAACTGACCTCAATCGATTGGCCCGCCACCGTGCAACCCCTAGTCAGTAAAATGGTTAATACCAAGGGGATCGCTTCGGGTAGCGTATTATTAGTCGATCGTATTAAAAACAGCACCAATGGTTCGATCCAGAGTGATAACGCCAATAACGCGTTAAACCAAGCTTTATCAGGTTCATCTTTCAGCTTAGTCACGGCTGAACAGCTGGCCCAAGCCAAGAAAACCTTAGGGATTTCACCTAACGACAGCTTGAACTCTCGAGGTAAAGCGATTGGCCTTGCGCGTAACCTTAATGCGCAATACGTTCTTTACACGACCACTCGTGGCGATATTAAAGCGGCACGTGTGCAAATGCAGTTAATGCTGGTGAACACAGGTGAAATTATTTGGACCGGCAGTGGTAAAGCCAGTTACTAACGCCGATTGGCAGCTATTGCCGGGGCTTTCAGGCAATAGCTGGCGTAACCCGCAACGGAGTGATGAAGTTTATCGTTTTCCACCCGGTCAACCGCTGCCCTTTGTGAACCGCCAACGCGAGTTTCGTATTCTCCGTCAATTACGCTATAGCCAGCTCGGGACACGGCCCAAATGTTATCGGTCAGGTCAACTTATTGTTGAGTGGATAGAGGG
>DWRH01000083.1:0-22199 GCA_022318365.1 Anthoptus insignis
ATCGCAAAATGATGCGTTGGTCGCTGTGTTACAAGCCGCCTTAAATAAATAAATTAGTCTCAGGCCGGAAATTTCCGGCCTTTTTTTATTTTATTTTGGCATAATAGCGCCCAGCAAGGTAAACGATTGCGTAGCGGTTATTCTAGACGCCATGCAGAGTATTTTTCAGAGTCGACCATGAGTGGAGTTAACAAGATGCAAAAGCAAGCTGAGCTGTATCGCGGAAAAGCAAAAACAGTGTATAGCACCGAGAACCCGGATCTGCTAATTCTGGAATTCCGCAATGATACATCAGCCGGAGACGGAGCGCGTATTGAGCAGTTTGACCGCAAAGGAATGGTCAATAATAAATTTAACCATTTCATTATGGAAAAATTGGCACAAGCGGGTATTCCAACGCAGATGGAAGGGTTATTGTCTGACACTGAAGCCCTTGTGAAAAAACTCGATATGGTGCCTGTGGAATGTGTGGTGCGTAACCGTGCAGCGGGCTCGCTGGTTAAGCGCTTAGGCGTCGAAGAAGGGCAGGTATTAACGCCGCCGCTTTTCGATTTATTCCTGAAAGATGACGCCCATCATGACCCGATGATCAACGAATCCTACTGTGTCACCTTTGGATGGGTGAGCCCTGAACATCTTGCGCGTATGCGTGAATTGACGCTCAAAGCGAACCAAGTGCTGACCGATTTATTTGACCAGGCAGGTCTGATTCTGGTCGATTTCAAACTTGAGTTTGGGCTGTTTAATGGCGAGGTGGTGCTGGGCGATGAATTCTCCCCAGATGGCGCACGCCTTTGGGACAAAGAAACATTAGATAAAATGGATAAAGACCGTTTCCGTCAGAGCCTTGGTGGCGTAGTTGAAGCCTATGAAGTGGTCGCTCAACGTCTTGGCGTAGCCCTAGACTAATAATTTATGCACTCGCTGCGCCTTGGCGAGTGCTATCCTTCCTGTCCTATTCCCTTCAGCAACTTTAGTTTTTCTACTGGTTATCTCCGCGCACTGCGTTTACTATTTATGATTATACGATAATCGATATGGAGAGGTGTGCTATGCGTTGGCAAGGACGTAGAGAGAGTGACAATGTAGAAGACCGTCGTGGCGAGAGTCCAACGCCAACGGGCGGGGGTTCTGGTTTTCGCATCCCAGCAGGCAAGGGCGGTATCGTACTCTTAATCGTGGTGGTAGTGGCTGGCTATTACGGCTACGACTTAACGCCACTCCTAGGTGGCAGTGGCGGACAAAGCACCTCTGTGACTCAGTCGCATACGCCCACCACTCCGAATAGTGATGACGACCAAGCTGCTAAATTTACTAAGGTGATCCTTGCCTCAACGGAAGACACTTGGGGTGAAATTTTCCAAAAGATGGGCAAGCAGTATCAAGCCCCGAAATTAGTGATGTACCGTAATGCGACAAGAACGGGCTGCGGCACAGGTCAATCCGTGATGGGCCCTTTCTACTGTCCGGCTGATAAAACCGTCTATATCGACCTCTCTTTCTTTGATGAGATGAAAAATAAATTGGGCGCGGGTGGCGATTTTGCTCAGGGCTATGTGATCGCCCACGAAGTCGGCCATCATGTGCAGAATCTGCTCGGGATTGAGAGTAAAGTTCGTCAGCAAATGCAGCAAGGCTCGCAAACCGATGCGAATCACCTCTCTGTAAAACTCGAACTGCAAGCGGATTGTTTTGCCGGGGTATGGGGGCATTACATGCAGCAGAAAGAGGTGTTAGAAACGGGTGATTTGCAAGAAGCGCTTAATGCCGCACAAGCGATTGGTGACGATAAGCTTCAGCAGAAGAGCCAAGGACGCGTTGTACCAGATAGCTTTACTCATGGCACCTCGCAGCAGCGTTACAGCTGGTTTAAACGAGGGTTTGATAGCGGCGAACCGGGTCAATGTAATACCTTTGCTGGATAGTCACTATGCAGTCTGCGTTTATCGCTGAACAAATGCGTCGCAAGGGCTTGCGGCGCATTTGTGTTATAAGCGGTTCACCACCGTTTCGTGACACGGCGACTCAACAGTGGCAAGAGGCCTTTCCCGGCGACTGGTTACGAGTCACAACAGCGGCTACTGGGCATGCTGACGAGCATCTTGCCCAGCGGGCTCAGCAATTTCTCGGTCAAGAATGGCTACATGCTGTCTATGATGCCTCGCAAGGACTTCATCTGGAGACGCTAGCGGCGCTAGCAGGTACCTTAGTGGCAGGCAGTTGGCTCATTCTCCTGCTGCCTGAATCCAGTGATCGGCCACAGAGTGACGTCGATAGCCTGCGTTGGGCCGAATGCGAGCAGCCGATTGCGACACCGGTCTTTTATCGCCATCTTTGGCGTCAATTACTCAGTGATCCATCCCATCTGATCTGGCGTGAGGGCGAACCCGCACCACAAGACTCTCTGCTAACGATGCCTGATTGGACGCCGCAGGGTGGGCAAGCGCAACAACGGATCATTGATGAGTTACGACACTCCCCCCCTGGCAACTACAGTGTGACTGCCCCGCGAGGCCGCGGAAAATCCGCCTTAGGGGGGATGCTAGCCGCCCTAGTCCCTCCCTGCCTAGTAACAGGCCCTGCCAAAGCAGCGACTGCCGTGATAGCGCGTCACGCCGGTGAGCATTACCACTTCCGGGCACCTGACGCGATCTTGGCAGAAGAAGACTCCGGCTCTTGGCAATGGCTGATTATTGATGAGGCAGCGTCGCTGCCAACCCCCCAGCTGCAAGCCCTAGTCGCCCGATTTCCTCGCTGTTTATTACTGACAACGACGGAAGGGTACGAAGGGACCGGACAAGGCTTTTTACTGAAGTTTGGTACATCGGGAGCGGTGACGAAGCAGTATAGGTTGACGACGCCACAGCGCTATTCGGCTAGCGATCCATTGGAACGCTTTATCGAACGCTTATTAGTGTTACACGATTTTACTGTATCGGTGGCTAAACACTCCCCTGAACTCACCTTACGTGCCTATCAGCCAGAAGATTGGCAGCAGCATCATGAGTTAGCCACGACGACATTTCAACTGTTACACTCCGCGCACTATCGCACGACGCCTATTGATTTGCGCCGTATGATGGATGCTCCACAGTGCGGTTATTGGCAAATGGTCGATAATGGGTGCTGTTATGGTGCGTTAGGATGGGTAGAAGAAGGTGAGCAGTCTGCTGAGCTTGCCCAAGCAGTATGGCGTGGAGAGAGGCGACCACGTGGCAACCTTGTGGCACAGTCATTAGCCGCCCACAGTCGTTTCCCGCAAGCGATGCTGCTGGCTAGTCGACGTATTAGTCGTATTGCAGTGAGTCAATCGTTGCGCCGCGAGGGGATTGGCCGGCGGTTGGTGGCGGCCTTACGAGAGAACAGCCAAGGTAAGGATTTTCTCTCTGTAAGCTTTGGCTATACGCCTGAATTGTGGCATTTTTGGCAGCACTGTGGTTTCCAGCTGGTGAGGATCGGAACGCAACGTGAAGCGAGCAGTGGATGTTATGCCGCGATGGCAATCGCTCCACTTACCGAGGCGGGTCAGCAGTTATGCGCGCAGGCCGTGGCGCATTTTCAACGAGACTGGCCAATCCAGCAAGCACGTTACTCGCCAGAACTTTCGCTGGGTGAACTACTCGTCGCCGAGCCCTTCTTTTCCCCTGACGATTATCAGGAGTTGGTTGGGTTCGCGCAAGCGCATCGACCGTTAAGCGTCAGTTTTCCGGCGCTCTGGCGAGCGTGGCACAACACTCCCCACTTAGTATGGGGGCAATATTTACAGCATTGTTTACGCTCTCCACAGCTGCCTGCTGGCTTAAGTCGTAAACAGTGGCTGATACAATTACGCCGTGAAACGGCAGAACTATTAACACTTTTCCCTGATACGTCGCGTTAATCGACTCAGGATTTACTGCCAGAGAGAGGTCATTTATGGCACATATCGACTATGTCATGGTTCAGCAAGGGAGTGGACCGCAACCACAACTTTTTGTGTTATTCCATCGCAGCGGCGATGATCCCCGTTCAATGGCTGAAATCGGTCAATGGTTTGCTAAAGATTTTCCCGCCGCGTTTGTGGTGTCAGTAGGCTCACCGATACCGTTGACACAAGGTGGCAGCGCTTGGTTTGTCGACGAGGATCCAGACGCCTCAACGACAGTCACACAGCAGAAGATCGACCAGATTATGCCGCTTTTCACCCAAACAATCCGCGAGTGCCAAAAACAGTGTGGGGTAAGTCCAGAGGCAACGGCATTGATTGGCTTTTCGCAAGGCAGTGTGATGATCCTCGAGGCACTGAAAAGCGAAACGTTATTGGCAGGGCGAGCGATTATCTTTAGTGGTCGCTATAATAGCGCGCCAGAGTCGGCATCCCTAAATACGACTATCCATTTAATCCATGGCGATGATGATGAGCAGATCCCGTTAATTCATGCGGTGAACGCCGAGGAATGGTTAAATGCAGCAGGAGGCGATGTGACCTTGGATATCATTGAAGAGCTGCCCCATGCTATCGATGAGCAAGGTATTGCTATCGCACTGAAACATCTTAAAGAGACCATCCCGCAACGTTATTTCGATGAGGCCTCACAGGGGCAGGCACCGGGTAACGATGATGTCATCCCGATGATCTAGCAAAAAAAGGACTGCGTGCACTCCGCAGTCCATGTATGATAGCCTATTTTTTCTTCGGCCAATCATCCTCTTCGTCATCCCACTTATCATTAAAATCGCGATGTGGCGGCAACTTAGGCTTGTTATCTAAGTATTTTTTGACATCAACGCGTTTCAGATCTTTATACACATTGACCAATAATCCCACCATAAACAGGATGATTAATACCCACCAATACTCTTTTACCCATTCCATGTAAGGCTCCTTAGGTCAGCAGTAACTGCATAATCCGTTGATACATTCGACTGAGGGTCTGAAGATCGGCCGCGCTGACACATTCATTGATCTTGTGAATTGTCGCATTGACCGGTCCTAACTCAACGACTTGAGTCCCCATTCTGGCAATAAAACGTCCATCAGAGGTTCCCCCATTCGTGAGTAGCTCTGGCTTAATTTCATTATAGTGCTGAACTGCGTCAACGACAGCATCGACCAATGCGCCTTTCGCCGTCAGGAAGGGTTGGCCAGACAAATTCCACTCGATAGTATAACGAAGTTGGTGGCGATCAAGCAGCTTGGCGACAGTTTCGCGAATTTGCTGGTCGGTTAATTCAGTGCTGAAGCGAAAATTGAATTGTACGAATAAGTCGCCAGGGATCACATTATTGCTGCCCGTACCCGCCTGTATATTGGCAATTTGCATACTAGTCGGTGGGAAGAATTCATTTCCTTGATCCCACTGCGTCGCCGCTAATTCCTGCAGCGCCGGTAGCGCACGATGAACAGGATTATCGGCAAGGTGGGGATAGGCGACATGCCCTTGTACGCCATGCACCGTTAAGTTGGCGGTAATCGACCCACGGCGACCATTTTTGACAACATCACCGACGCGCTCGGTACTTGAGGGTTCACCCACTAAGCAATATTCCACGCGTTCCTGTCGAGCCATCAATTGCTCGACCACCTTGACCGTACCGTTGATACCACTCGCTTCTTCATCTGAGGTAATTAAGAAGGCTAGCCGCCCGGTATGGTGGGGATGTTGTTCAACGAAGCGTTCAGCTGCCACGACCATGGCGGCTAAAGAACCTTTCATATCGGCGGCACCACGGCCAAATAGAAGCCCATCGCGGATCGCTGGCTCAAATGGCGGATTAATCCATTGCCGTTCATCGCCAACAGGAACGACATCGGTATGGCCGGCGAAAGCAAGGGTTTGGCCTTGGCCGCGAGTCGCCCAGAAATTTTGGGTATCACCAAAATGCATCGGCTCAATATCAAAGCCGATCGCTTCAAGGCGAGCGATAAGTAATGCTTGGCAGCCCGCATCGTTAGGGCTTAACGATGGGCAGCGAATCAATTGTTGCGCAAGCTCGATAACCGGGCAAAACATATTAGTGATCTCCTTGAATAAAGGTTGACCACACGGCGCTATCAAACCCCACCAGCATCTCTCCATCCGCCCGTACCAGTACAGGGCGTTTAATAACAGCCGGATGCTCAAGCATTATTTGACGGGCCACGGCAGGGTCGCTAGCACTCTGCTTTTGCTGGTCAGAGAGCGATCGCCATGTGGTGCCACGAGTGTTAAGTAATGCCTTGATACCGAGACCCTGAATCAGTTGGTCCAGCAACGTTTCATCTAAGCCTTGCTGGCGGAAATCATGATAAGTGGCTTCGAAATGATGGTCAGAGAGGTACTTGCGTGCCTTTCTTACGGTGTCACAGGTTTTAATACCATAGAGGGTAAGGGGCTGCGCGGTTGCTAGAGTCATGAGACAGTACTACCTAATTATTAAGTCAAAAGATCACAGTTAATTGAGAATAATGCCGCATTTAGCCCGCAGTTTCTACCCTTCAAGAGGGAAGGTGACCACTATCGCGGGGGTTTTTTAGAGCGAATGAAGAACTGTGAACAATATCATGAATTTATACAATCCTTCTTGTAAATAAAAATTCATTAATATCAGTAAGATAAGTGGATTTCGTTTTAAAAACGCAAACGTTAACCTAGATTAATTCTTTACAGGGCTTTACGAATTCAGCGACTTGCAGGTAGGATTCATCACCCTCTGGATAAATTCGCCAATATTTACCTGTGCTGATGCGGTAGAGGGGATTTGCTGTAGAAGTGGACAAACAGGAAACCTATGAAAAATACAAAAAAAACAGCGGCTGATTTACAGCACGCAAGACGTAAGTGGTTAAACTCCCATGACTCCGGATATCGGAAGGAGATGGGCAACCGTCAAGTACAGATGATAGCAATTGGCGGAGCAATTGGTACCGGACTTTTTCTCGGCGCAGGGGCACGATTACAACTCGCGGGTCCAGCTCTCGCACTGGTCTATTTAGTCTGTGGGATTTTCTCATTTTTTATTTTACGCGCATTAGGAGAGTTGGTTCTGCATCGCCCATCAAGCGGCAGTTTCGTCTCTTACGCTCGTGAGTTTATGGGTGAGAAAGCCTCGTATGTCGCAGGCTGGATGTACTTTGTTAACTGGGCGATGACCGGCATCGTAGATATCACGGCTGTTGCCCTCTATATGCATTATTGGGGAGCTTTCGGCGATATTCCACAATGGGTGATTGCGTTAGGTGCGCTAGCGATTGTGGGCACCATGAATATGGTCGGGGTTAAATGGTTTGCGGAGATGGAATTCTGGTTCTCATTAATCAAAGTCTTGGCTATCGTGATCTTCTTAGTGGTAGGCGTTGTCTTCTTAGGAAGCGGCGAACCGCTAGACGGTAACACAACAGGGTTCCACTTGATCTCTGATAACGGAGGCTTCTTCCCACATGGGATTATGGCTGCCTTTGTCTTAGTACAAGGGGTGGTATTCGCCTTCGCCTCAATCGAGTTAGTTGGTACCGCGGCAGGGGAGTGTAAGAACCCGCAAATCATGGTACCTAAAGCGATTAATAGCGTGATATGGCGGATTGGTCTGTTCTATGTCGGTTCTGTCGTGCTACTTGTTTTGTTACTCCCATGGAATGCTTATCAAGCGGGTCAAAGTCCTTTCGTGACCTTCTTCAGTAAATTGGGTGTGCCTTATATCGGTAGTATTATGAACATCGTGGTATTGACGGCAGCCTTATCAAGCCTCAACTCAGGTCTGTACTCGACCGGACGTATCTTACGCTCCATGTCGATGGGCGGTTCAGCTCCACGCTTTATGTCGAAGATGAGTCGCCAGCAGGTACCCTATGCGGGGATCTTAGCCACGATCGTAATCTATATCTTTGGTGTGATACTAAACTATTACGTACCAAGCCAAGTATTCGAAATCGTTCTAAACTTTGCTTCGCTTGGGATTATCAGCTCGTGGGCCTTTATCGTGCTATGCCAATTGCGTTTACGCAAAGCGATTCGTGAAGGTAAAGCGGAAGATATCTCCTTTAAGCTACCGGGCGCGCCTTTTACCTCTTGGTTGACGCTGCTGTTCTTAGCGAGTGTGTTAGTGTTGATGGCCTTCGATTATCCGAACGGGACTTACACTATTGCGTCTGTGCCGCTAATAATCATTCTACTCATCATCGGATGGTTTGGTGTCCGTAAGCGTGTTCATGAAGTCTCATTACGTGAACAGCAGCATATGTCTGCACATCACGAAAAGTAAGGCTAACAGAGCATAACGCTAAGTAGCCAGAAGATTGAAACGGTGTCGTAGGTTACGACACCGTTTTTTTTATGTCGTTAACGGTTATTTGCCAAAGCCGTCACCAGTTGGTTAGCCCCTTGGCTCATCGGGGTAAAGTGACTGCCTGGTGCTCGGGCTACAGCAATAAAGACTCCGACGTTGCTACGAGGGTCCATGACGATATAGGTCATAAAACCGCCGCCGCCGCCCGTTTTCTCGACCAGAGCAGGTTGGCTCCCTATCGCATTCATATGTACCCACCCTAATCCTAATCCGCTGGCAGGGCCTGCAACGTCCATACCGTTCATGCGAACGAGTTGGCTACGTGGATAGACGACGCGCTGTAAGGTATTGGCGAGTGGAGAACGCGGTCTGATTGAACTCGAGAGGAATTGTTGCATCCAACGCTCCATATCGTCGGCCGTTGAATACAAGCCACCACTACCGATTGCCGCGAGGGTATTGTTACAAGGGCTAGCATGATCGCGCGGGATAATTAATCGACGACACTGATCGGGTGAGGGAGTAAAGGTCGTGTCTTTCATTCCTAATGGACGAGTGATCAACGATTGTACCAACTGCGGATAAGGCTTGCCGCTGGCGCGGCTGAGGGCATCGGCTAAATAGTCGAAGCCTAAATTCGAGTAAGCGGCAACGGTACCAGGGATCGCTTTTAACTTAGCGTGTTGTAACCACTGCCACCGTGAAGATTTTTCCGGCCAGATAAAGACGGGGCGATTTGCGCGTCCGCCGGGCATTTCGCGGGGAAGCCCTGCTGTATGAGTCGCAAGATTTTGTAACTTAATCGTGTAGCCGCGAAACGAGGGGACCGTCATTCCGGCAGGCGTATATTTACTGAGTGGGTCGGAAAGCTTGACCACGCCCTGTTGATCCAGTTTAACCAAGGTCTCGCTAGTAAAGAGTTTACTGATAGAGGCTAGGCGGAAAACGCTCTCCTTGGTCGGACGAACACCGCTTCCCCGCCGGGTCTCTCCCGCGCTAGTGAAATAGTGCTGGTTACCATCGATAACGACCATCGTCATACTGGCGGCTGCGGTTTGTTGATAAATTTGTTGTGCATAGCGTTGCACAATATCGGCGCTAACTTGCGGAGCGACTCTCGGGGCAGCAAAACTGGTACTTGTTGCAGAGATAACAAGCGTTGCAACGAGGGATAATGTTATTTTTTTCAAGGGAGAGCGATCCATACACAGTGAATAATAGTCAGTGATGATAATAGCGGGTTTACACCACTCTTATTAGAAAAAGGATTAACTATTATGTTTCTTTTTATAAGTATTGGTGATGGCTCGGTGGGCGATACCGAGCCGTTGTGTTATAGCCAATCACGGACCGTTAAGAAGTGCTCGGTCAGCTTCGCTTCGGGTGAACCAGCGGGCGCTTGATAGTCGTATTCGAAGCGGACAAGCGGCGGCATCGACATTAATATTGATTCGGTACGTCCGCCACTTTGGATACCAAATAGTGTGCCGCGGTCCCATAGCAGATTGAACTCGACGTAACGTCCGCGTCGGTAAAGCTGGAATTGTCGCTCGTGTTCGCCATAAGGCGTAGTGTGGCGTTTCTTAACGATTGGTAGATAAGCGTCTAAAAAGCCTAGCCCCACAGCTTGCGTGAAAGCAAAGCAGTGTTCGAAACTCGGTGAATTGAGGTCATCGAAAAACAATCCGCCTATCCCGCGTTGCTCGTTACGATGGCGTAAGAAGAAGTATTCATCACACCACTTTTTATAGCGCGGATAGACCTCTTCACCGAATGGACGGCAGAGATCTGCGGCCGTTTGGTGCCAGTGTTGAGCATCTTCTTCGAAACCATAAAAGGGAGTGAGGTCAAAACCACCGCCGAACCACCATACTGGTTCGGCATCTTCTTTTTCGGCAATAAAAAAACGCACATTGGCATGGCTGGTCGGAACATAGGGGTTATTAGGATGGATAACTAATGATACCCCCATGGCTTGGAAACTTCGTCCGGCTAATTCAGGGCGGTGGGCAGTCGCTGAGGCGGGCATCTGGTCGCCATAGACGTGGGAAAAATTTACCCCAGCTTGCTCAAACAGTTTTCCTTGGGTAAGGACGCGAGTCCGTCCGCCCCCGCCAGCGTCTCGAACCCAGTCATCTTCGAGGAAGGAGGCATGACCGTCGAGGTCGGCCAATTGTTGGCATATCGTGTCTTGTAACGACAGCAGGAACTGCTTTACTTGCTCAATGGTTTGCGTACTCATGTTTTTTTCTACAACCTTCGTTGAACATTAGGTGAATCAACTGACCCGGCGGTTACGGCGTTGCTGTTCATTATAAAAGTTGACGATACCATCTGAAATGGCCCCTGCAATCTTTTTACGAAAAGCGGTGGTGCCAAGGAGTTTCTCTTCACCCGGATTAGTGATAAACGATGTTTCAACTAAAACAGAAGGGATAGAGGGGGACTTTAATACGGCAAATGCGGCCTGTTCGGTATGTTGACTATGCAAATGGTGAACTGGACGAATGGTATCTAAAACATGTTTTCCCAATGTCAGGCTATTTTTAATCGTATCGGTTTGAACTAAGTCGAATAATATTTGCTGTAAATACTGGTCTTTCTGTTGCACCTTTACGCCACCGACAGCATCGGCATTATTTTCACGGTCAGATAAGTAGCGTGCCATGGCACTGCTGGCACCACGGTTAGACAGAGCGAAAACGGAGGCCCCCCGCGCTGAGGGATCGGTATAACCATCGGCGTGAATAGACATAAACAGTGATGCACCATGCTGTGAAGCGATCTCGACGCGTTGATAGAGCGGAATAAAATGGTCACTGTCGCGAGTTAATCGTGCTTCAATATGCGGATGGCTACTCAATAACTGACGTACCGTATTGGCAATCTCCAGTACGACGTGCTTTTCCATCGAGCCTTCTTCGCCCACGGCACCAGAATCAATGCCTCCGTGACCGGGGTCGAGCATAACGATAAATTTGCCTGAATTACTCTTTTTTGCTGCCGAATGACGTTGACGAGACACCGGAATCCGCGACTCTTCGGCTAGTACGGCACGTGGTGAGAGCACGGCTAACGCGAGACCGGAAAAAAGTAATTGGCGACGATTGACTAATTGTTTCAGGTAGGCCAATTTTTTCATTAGATTCAGATCCGTGAAGAGTTAATGAGAATTACTATTAATAATTAGGTTATATAATAACATTAGCCATATTGCTAACATTGAAATATTTCAGGCTTTTACTGAGTATTGCCTTTTCTAACACCCTGACTCACACGCATAATGGATCGTTTTCGCTAAGGGGAGGTCAAAAAATGGAAATTCGTGTTTTCGAACAACAAGATATCGATGAGGTTATTACGTTATGGGAGCGGTGCGACCTATTGCGGCCTTGGAACGATCCCGAACTCGATATCGAACGTAAATTACGCCACGATGCTGACCTTTTTCTCGTTGTTGTACTCTCTGGGCAGATCGTCGGTAGTGTGATGGGCGGTTACGATGGTCATCGCGGCTCAGCCTATTACCTTGCCGTACATCCTGATTATCAAGGACGCGGTTTTGCCAATGCGCTAATGAATCGACTCGAGAAGAAATTAATTGCTCGCGGCTGTCCCAAGCTTAATCTTCAAATCCGTGACGATAACGATGTGGTACTGGGCTTCTACGAAAAACTGGATTACGAGATTAATGAAGTGACCAGCCTCGGTAAACGTTTAATCGAAGACCGTGAGTATTAATCCCCCTCGATGATGGAAGATTTCGATACCGAAGGTGAGGGGATAGCGGCCCCTCTCCCCTTTTTGCTGTGGGCTATCTTGCTGTATCAAGCGCGGACTTGGATACTACTGGTTATGGCGGGGGCATCTCGACAACAAGGCGATACACTTTTACGTCTTTTTGTGCCGGATCCTTCAACATTTTACCTCGGGCTAGCGATGGGCCTACCGGCACTGGTCTGTATGGCGCTGAGCGGTTACCGTCAACGCTTTCCCCGCTGTTGGCGGCTATGCCGTGTCAGTTTACTCATCGGTGGTGCGCTGCTCTGTGTATGGCAACTGAGTCAATGGAACCGAATGGCGCTAGAAAGCTCACCACTGTTACTGCTGTTAACCTTATTCGATCTGTTAACTGAAGGCGCGTTACTAACTATGGACCGCCTAAAGGGATGTTTTATCCAACAAAAAACCGGTCTACAGTAAACTTTTTACCCGAAGATCACTCCTAGTAGCATTGATCAGATATGCAAGAGGAATTGAAATGAAAGCGTTACCTTGTGCACTGCTTGCCAGTGCGGTATTGCTCAGCGGTTGTGCGGGGTCCAGCCATCAGACTGACGCGTCGAGCAGTAGCGTCCATTGGTGGAACCCATTAAGCTACACCTGGTCCTCCGCGCTACCTTGGAACTGGTTCGGCTCTTCTATCGCCGTGAGCGAGCAAGGCGTTGGTAAAATTACTCGCTCAACGCCCTTTAACGCCGAAGCAATTAGCGAAGGTATTGGTAGCGATTACTCTATTCGCCAAGGAATGGGGACGCATGATGGGCAAATTGAGAGTTATGTCCAAGCGATGAAAGACCAACAAGTGGTAATGACTTTTTACGGCGATGGCACGGTGAATAAAATTAGTGTCTCGGACAGCCACGTCGGCACGCCTAAAGGTATTGCGTTTGGCGCACCGTTCTCAGCACTGTTCCAGAAAGCCTACGGTAACTGTCAACCAGGCCGTGATAGTCAGCATGTACAGTGCAAAGTCCCCAATAGTCAGCACCTTGAAGTCATCTATCAAGGCCAGTTTAATGGTCCATCGGGTATTATGCCTGCCGATGCGACGCTGAAGCAGTGGACGCTCTCTGAAATCATCTGGCACGCTTAGTCGTTATATATTTTTTAGCAATTACACAGCAGTAATCGGTATATAAAACCATTACTGCTTTTTTATCCTTGTTAATACACTGAGAACATCTAGATTGACTAAGGCTGGGATTGGAATTTTCAGGTATGAAGAGATGCTCTATATCATCGGTGGTAGGCCTATTACTGCTTGCTGCACCGTCTGCCTATCCAGCTCAATTACTCAACAGCTCTTATGATGTATCCCGCGAGCTGTATGAACAATTGAACCCAGCATTTACCCAGCAATGGGACGCAAAGCACCCGCAAGATAAACTGACTATCCGTCAATCGCATGGTGGCTCGTCTAAGCAAGCGCTCGCGTTATTGCAGGGGATGCGTGCCGATGTCGTGACCTTCAATCAAGTCCCCGACGTCCAGATCCTACACGACCGCGGGCAGCTGATCCCTGGCGATTGGCAACAACGTTTCGCCAACAACAGCTCACCTTATTATTCAACCATGGCCTTAGTGGTACGTCGCGGTAATCCCTTACACATTGCGGGCTGGCAGGATCTGGTTAAACCGGGCGTAAAGCTTATCTACCCTAATCCCAGAACCTCGGGTAACGGTCGCTATGCTTGGTTGGCTGCATGGGGAGCGTTAAGTCGCGCTAATGGGCAAGACATTTCCGCGGTCCGTAAGGCGATGCGTCAGTGGGTAAAAAATACGCAGGTAGCTGATATTGGCGGACGTGGGGCGACCCAAAGCTTTGTCAATCAGAAGCTGGGGGATGTGCTGATCACTTTCGAAGCCGAAGCGCGTGCTTTGCAACAGCATTATCCGGACCAAGACTACCAAGTGATTATTCCGCAGACGAATATTAAAGCGGAATTTCCCGTTACCTGGCTTGACCGTAATACCGAGCGTAATCATTCCACTGCCGTGGCAAAAGCTTATCTTAATTTTCTTTATCAACCTGAGGCGCAAAACATTCTAACGCGTTTTTATTACCGCACTTACCACGCGACGCCGAGCGTGGTGGCGCAGCAACATTTTACGCCCGTCCATTTTTTCACGGTTGAGCAGCAGTTCGGCTCATGGCAGCAAGCCATGCAGTCGCAGTTTGCACCGCAAGGGGAGTTCGACACATTGCAGGCAGCAGGAACATCACTATGATCTTTTCTCGTCAACGTCGCGTTTTACCTGGGTTTGGTCTGAGTCTTGGGTCCAGCCTATTCTTCACCTGCTTAATTTTATTATTACCGGTCAGTGCGTTACTCATGCAACTATCGCATATGACTTGGGCAGAATATTGGCGGGTCATTAGCGATCCTCAACTGGTCGCGGCCTATAAAATTACGCTGTTATCTGCCGCGGTGGCATCGCTGTTTAACGCTGTATTTGGGACGTTAATAGCCTGGGTATTGACCCGCTATCGTTTCCCAGGCCGGACCTTTCTGGATGGCTTAATGGATCTGCCTTTTGCGCTGCCGACTGCCGTCGCCGGTTTGACGCTTGCGGGATTATTTTCGTCCAATGGTTGGTACGGTCACTGGCTAGCGGAGCATGGTATCAAGGTCACTTACACATGGTTAGGGATCGCTGTCGCCATGGCCTTCACCAGTATTCCTTTCGTGATCCGTACCGTTCAGCCGGTATTGGAAGAACTAGGTCCAGAGTACGAGGAAGCCGCCGAAACCTTAGGCGCGCGCCCTCGACAAGCATTCTTTAAGGTCATCTTGCCGGAAATTGCACCATCGCTACTTGCCGGTACCGCGCTCTCCTTTACACGTAGTCTGGGAGAGTTCGGAGCGGTTATCTTTATCGCCGGTAATATTGCCTGGAAGACGGAAGTTATCTCACTACTGATCTTTGTTCGTCAGCAAGAGTTTGATTTCCCCGCCTCTAGCGCCATCGCGTCGGTAATTATGGGCGCGTCATTAATACTACTTTTTACAATCAATACATTACAGAGTCGCTACGGGCGTCGTTTGGGGGGTAAATAATGGCTGTTTCATCACGCCCTTGGACGAAATGGATACTGATTGGCTTAGCGTTACTCAGCGCCGCACTCTTCCTATTAGTCCCACTGATCTATATTTTCTGGCAGGCGCTTAGCGAAGGGGTAGGGGTTGCCTTACATAATTTGCGCGACGGCGACATGTTGCACGCAATCTGGCTAACGGTACTTATTGCCTTGATCACGGTACCGGTAAACCTCGTTTTTGGCACTTTACTGGCTTGGTTGGTTAGCCGTTTCAATTTTCCAGGGCGACAGTTCTTGTTGACCTTGTACGATATTCCGTTTGCGATTTCCCCCGTAGTGGTAGGTTTGCTCTATCTGCTTTTTTGGGGAATAAACGGACCTGCGGGCAGTTGGCTTGATGCGCATAATATCCAAGTGATGTTTACGTGGCCGGGAATGGTATTGGTGACTATTTTCGTTACCTGCCCTTTTGTCATCAGAGAACTGGTACCTGTCATGCTCAGTCAGGGGAGTCAAGAGGATGAAGCGGCTATCTTGCTGGGAGCCAGTGGCTGGCAGATGTTTCGTCGCGTCACGCTACCCAATATCCGCTGGGCATTACTGTATGGCGTCGTTTTGACCAACGCGCGAGCAATAGGGGAGTTTGGGGCGGTATCAGTAGTCTCTGGCGCGATACGCGGCGAAACCTATACACTTCCTCTACAAGTTGAACTGCTTAATCAAGATTATAATACCGTTGGGGCCTTTACGGCTGCGGCGTTACTCGCCATGATGGCGATGGTCACCTTATGTTTAAAAAGTGTACTGCAATGGCGCTTAGAACGTCAGCAGCACGGCGCACAGGCAGGCGAAAATGAGCATTAATATTAACCAGATTTCTAAATCCTTCGGTCAGACCCAGGTACTGAATAACATTAGTCTCGATATCCCTTCTGGCGAGATGGTGGCATTGCTCGGCCCGTCTGGATCGGGAAAAACTACGCTACTGCGCATTATTGCGGGGCTGGAAAATCAGAACGCTGGGGAGATCTTGTTCCATGGACGTGATGTCAGCCAAGTTCATGCTCGAGATCGGCAGGTAGGATTTGTTTTTCAACACTATGCGTTGTTCCGTCATATGAACGTATTCGATAACATTGCCTTTGGACTGACCGTGATGCCACGCAGCAAGCGGCCGAGTAAAGCAGTGATCCGTGAAAAGGTGATGAAACTATTAGAGATGGTACAGCTCAAGGATTTTGCTAAACGCTATCCAGCTCAACTCTCTGGTGGTCAAAAACAGCGGGTGGCGCTAGCCCGCGCATTGGCGGTTGAACCTGCAATATTATTACTTGATGAGCCGTTCGGTGCTTTAGATGCGCAAGTACGTAAAGAGCTACGTCGCTGGCTACGTCAGCTGCATGAAGAGCTAAAATTTACCAGCGTCTTTGTGACCCACGATCAAGAAGAAGCCATGGACGTGGCCGATCATATCGTGGTGATGAGCCAAGGGAATATCGAACAACACGGTACCCCGCAACAAGTTTGGCAACAGCCAGAAAGCCGCTTTGTGCTGGAATTTTTAGGTGAGATCAACAAACTCCCGGCAACGATTTCCGGACAATCACTCCAAGTGGGTGATCAGCAGTGGCACCTCAGCCAACCTTACCCTGCACAGGGGAATATCGACCTCTTTCTTCGCCCTTGGGAACTGACCTTATCAGCGGTGTCTGATGCATTACATCGTCTGCCCGCGACGGTACTCGACGTGACGCCGCGGGGCCACTTTTGGCAACTCAGCTTAGAAGTGGAGGGCTTAGCGATCGATCCGATCTCCGTCGTCAGCCAAACGCTGGTTGCGCCGGAGCGGGGCAGCACAGTCTATCTCAATGTGGCCCAAGCACGAGTTTATCAACAAGACAATCTCTTAGCGCCACTTGCCTTTGATTAAACGTACTGATAATTTCAAGGTCAGCACTGCCATCAGCCTAGGTTTTTACCTAGGCTGATGGCGTTTACGCGATAGGAAACAAACGTGACTACCCTAGAAAGTACGATAGGTAATACGCCCTTAGTTCGCTTACAGCGTCTGCCCGCCGCGGGTGCGGGTGAAGTGTGGGTAAAACTCGAGGGCAATAATCCCGCCGGATCGGTTAAAGACCGTGCCGCGTGGTCGATGGTGCGACAGGCTGAACGCCGAGGCGTCATTTCCCCAGGCGATACCTTAATCGAGGCAACTAGCGGTAATACCGGTATTGCGCTCGCCATGATTTGTGCGTTATTGGGTTATAAACTGAAATTATTAATGCCCGATAACATGAGTATTGAGCGGCAAGCGGCGATGCAGGCCTATGGTGCTGAGTTAATGTTGATCGACCAGGCGCTGGGGATGGAATATGCCCGCGATTACGCTCAACACCTCGCACAGCAAGGTAAGGGTATCGTATTGGACCAGTTTAATAATCCAGATAACGCGTTGGCACATTACCAAACGACAGGCCCCGAGATTTGGCAACAGACTGCTGGTCGGATCACACACTTTGTCTCCAGCATGGGAACTACTGGTACGATTAGTGGCACTGGTCGCTATCTTAAGCAGCAAAACACCGCGATTCAGGTAGTCGGATTACAACCTGCCCCAGGAAGTCAAATAGCCGGTATTCGCCACTGGGAGGGGAGTTATCAACCGACTATTTATCAGCCACAGTGGATCGATGATATTGTCATGATGACACAAGAGCGGGCAGAGGAGTCAGCGCGCGCACTGGCGCAACAAGAAGGAATATTTGGTGGAATAAGCTCCGGTGCTGCAGTGTCAGCGGCATTGAGCCTTGCGCAGTCACATCCTGAACGAGTGGTGGTGGCTATAGTCTGTGATCGGGGTGACCGTTATCTTTCGACCGGGGTTTTTAATCAGTCGATCGGTTAAAGCGTAATTATTGTGTAAATCTAACAGAATCTCGGCAGAAAAGGCGTCATTATACGCGAAGTGTGTGAGAGGCCATTGTATGAAAATTTTATTAGTTGAAGACGATCAAGAGTTAGGACAGATGCTGAGCCAATACTTGGCTGGCGAAGGAATGAATACCGATGTCATAACCCATGGCAAGCGTGCCATAGAGGTTATCAATCAGACGCATTACGATGCGATGATTTTAGATATTATGCTACCCGATATTAGCGGGATCGATGTATTACGTCAGGTACGTCAGCACCACCGACTCCCCATCATCATGCTGACTGCAAAGGGCGAAAATATCGACCGAGTGATTGGTTTAGAGATGGGTGCCGATGACTATATGCCTAAGCCGTGTTATCCACGAGAGTTGGTCGCGCGTTTACGTTCAGTCATGCGTCGTTTTGAAGAGATCCCTGTTGTCGCCAATGACAATCAGCCACTTGTCTTAAAAGAGCTAGTTCTTAATCCGGCGATGCGTTCCGTGACGTGGCAGCAACAAGCTATCGATCTGACGGCGTCTGAGTTTAATTTGCTCGAACTATTATTAGTAGCCGGGGATCGTGTGGTGTCAAAGGATGAGTTGTCCGAGAAAGCCTTAGGGCGTACGCGTGAAGCCTATGACCGCAGTGTTGATGTGCATATTAGTAATATTCGTCAGAAAATAGCTAAGACCACCAACGATCAAATTTTTATCGAAACTGTGCGCAGTATTGGTTACAAGATTCGATGAATCAACGTTATCCAAGGCGACTATTCACTAAGATGCTAGTGGCTTTTCTATTAGTATTTCTACTGATAAGCCAGGTGATTTGGTTGGGATTTTCGCTTTTTGCCCATGATGACGGCTCGCCTTTTGCCAAGCAACAGCGTGCTCTGCAACAAGTCCAACTGTCGTCTATCGCCCAACTCTTGGCCCACTCGTCGGGGCCTGAGGCAGTAAAAGCCCTAGTCGACAGTTGGGAACCCGAAGTTAGGCCGCAGATAACCCTTACTAGTACCACTGATGCACCGATAAAAATGGATGGAGAAGAGCGGGGAGTACCCACCCGACTTATCCAGCAACTCAAGGATAATGCCGGTCATCGCTATCAAATTATAATGGACTACGACGGCTTGGATCACTTTGACGACCGCGAGCATCGTTCGTGGCACGATTCATTGCATATTCCGACGCCAATTATGTTTTTCGCGCCATTCCTTGGAATCTTCTTTAGCTTACTCTTAGCTTGGAATATGACCCGTCCGATAAGACAGTTGCGGGAGGGATTCGCTAAAGTCTCGCGTGGTGATCTAACTGTACGATTATTTCCCGCGATGAAGCGGCGCTATGATGAGTTATCGACTGTAGCGAAGGACTTCGATGCGATGGTTGAACGTATCGATGTGTTAGTTAAAGCCCGGGAAGCGCTATTGCATGATATTTCTCATGAGCTACGCACGCCTTTAGCGCGCGTGCAGCTTGCTGTAGGTTTAGCGCGGCAGAGTGAGTTAAATATCCCGCAATCGCTCGACCGTATAGATCTTGAGACTGAGCGGCTGGATAAAATGATCGGCGAACTGTTGACCTTATCGCGCGCTGAACATGATGGTATTGATATTGACCAGTACTTTGATTTTATCGCGCTTCTTGAGGCGATATTGGTCGATGTGCGCTACGAAGCTCAGCAGCCGCAGGTCGATATCGTTGCCCATTACGACAGCCTTAAGTCGGTAACGGTTCGGGGTAATGCCGAGCTGATTCGTCGAGCTATTGAGAACGTACTACGCAATGCCTTACGTTATTCAGTACAGGGGCAAGTGATTGTGGTCAAATTAGACGTCGACCGTGATACGCTGCTACTGAGTATCTGTGACAGCGGGCCGGGCGTAGCGGAGGAGAAAATCTCGAGTATTTTTGATCCTTTTGTTCGCCTGCAGTCCTCACTTTCAGGTAAGGGCTATGGATTAGGCTTGGCAATCGTCCGCAAAGTGATTACGGCACACCATGGTCAGGTCTCGGCATCGAACCGTCGGGAAGGTGGGCTTAAAATCTCAATACGCTTGCCTCGGTGGCCGGAGTAAAAAAAAGCTCATCCTTGGATGAGCTTTTTTTATCGTTATTTCTGGATGCGCATAATCGGCGTTTCACCGACTGTCACGTGTCCCGATAGTTTGGATAGAGACTTTATCTCATCCATATTGGAAATAACGACTGGCGTCAGCGTAGATTTCGCTTTTTCTTCAAGGAAGGCTAAATCGAACTCGATGATAGGGTCACCTTTCTTAACTTTCTGTCCTTCCTCTGCGAGGCGTTTGAAGCCTTCACCTTTCAACTCAACCGTATCGATACCGAAGTGGACGAAGAGTTCGATGCCGTTATCCGACTCAATAGAGAAGGCATGGTTAGTTTCGAAAATTTTACCAATTGTTCCCTCGACGGGGGCAACAATTTGATTACCATTAGGTCGAATGGCAATACCATCCCCAACGATTTTTTCCGCGAAAACAACATCCGGTACATCTTCGATATTGACAATTTCGCCCGAAAGCGGCGCAACAATTTCAATGTTGCTTGAATCGCTATCCGATTTGTCGCCAAAAAGTTTAGAAAACAATCCCATGATCTTCTCCTAAGCAATAACGTCGAAACACTTGTGACAAGTTAGCAAAGTGTTTTTTCTTTAATAAACTTATCAACGACACTCGTTAAATCTTCTGCTGTGGGTTGCGCGAGGGCTTCAGTAGCTAAAGCTTTAACGTCTTCAAAGTTAGTGTTACGAATAATTTTTTTAATTCTAGGGATAGAAATAGAACTCATACTAAATTCATCTAGTCCCATACCTAATAGTAATAGTGTAGCACGTTCATCGCCAGCTAACTCACCACACATCCCTGTCCATTTTCCAACAGCGTGAGATGCGTCAATAACTTGCTTGATTAGCAGCAGCACGGAAGGGCTCAATGGGTTATATAAATGCGAAATTCGGTCATTACCTCTGTCTACCGCTAAGGTGTATTGCGTCAGGTCGTTAGTACCGATGCTGAAGAAATCGACTTCTTTAGCCAGGTGGTGGGCGATAGCCGCTGAGGCAGGTGTTTCGACCATGATACCGACTTCGATCGCCTGGTCGAAGGCTTTGCCTTCTTCAGTCAACTGCGCTTTAAGCATGTCGAGTTCAGCTTTTAAGGTACGTACTTCTTCCACGGAAATAATCATCGGGAACATAATACGTAGCTTGCCGAATGCAGAGGCTCGTAATATTGCGCGCAGTTGAGCATGAAGGATTTCTTTACGGTCCATACCGATACGAATCGCCCGCCAACCAAGGAAAGGGTTATCCTCTTTTGGAAGGTTCATGTAAGGCAGGTCTTTGTCACCGCCAATATCCATGGTACGAATGATGACGGCTTGTGCCCCGACGGCTTCCGCGACAGCTTTATAGGCCTCAAATTGCTCCTGTTCGGAAGGCAGTGATTCACGATCCATAAATAAGAACTCTGTACGATAGAGCCCGACACCTTCAGCGCCATTGCGCTCTGCGCCCGCTACATCACGTACTGTTCCGATGTTAGCGCAGACTTCCACATGATGACCATCGAGCGTAATCGCCGGGAGATCTTTCAACTTAGCCATCTCGTGTTTTTCATCTAGCCAAGCTGTTTGGATTTCACGCAGTTCCGTGATTTCCTCTTCAGAGGGATTGATCAACACTTGGTTGTTGACGGCATCTAGAATGAGGAAATCGCCATTCTTCACCGATTGGGTAATATTACCGATTCCTACGATGGCGGGAAGCTCTAAAGACCGGGCCATAATTGAGGTATGGGACGTTCTACCTCCTAGGTCAGTGATGAAGCCCAAGACCTTTTCAAGGTTCAGTTGTGCGGTTTCGGAAGGTGTCAGATCTTTTGCAACCAAGATAGACTCTTCGGCGATCGCGCTGAGGTCAACGATGGTTAGACCGAGGATATTTTGCAGTAGACGCTTACCAATATCACGTACGTCTGCCGCACGCTCTTTAAGGTATTCGTCGTCTAATTCTTCTAAAGCCGATGCTTGGTCTTCGATGACAGCGTAGACCGCTGCATCAGCAGTCTGGTGATTTTTACGGATAAGATCGATGATTTCTTGCTCAAGCTCTTCATCTTCCAGCAGCATAATATGCCCTTCGAAGATAGCCTCTTTCTCTTTACCAAACGTTTCGCCGGCTTTCG